>JAMKCH010074895.1:0-100007 GCA_023653785.1 Ophioderma brevispina
AACGCAGCCATTTTTTAAATAAGGCGTCTGTTTCTTAGCCCTAAATTTCATCATAGAGGCGTAGTTAATTTCTATTTTCCATCTTCGATTTAGTTAATAAAAACACATTCTTATCGAAACACTGTAGATTTGACACTCAGACCTTTGATTATGCGTGCATCACATTCTCTGTGATGGCGGTGCTGGCGAAAATACGGTGCTGGAATTTGTCATCACTGTCTTTTCCCGTATTAATCCCACTTTCCCATTTGATTCTTGTAGGGCCAAATCCAAAACCCCTCCGTTTCTTCTCGAATGGACGGGAATTTACTTTTATATTTTGTTTTTATATCTAGTTCCTCCCCTACTTGACCCATGCTAATAATTGCATTAATTTAATATTACTTGCATATACTTTAATATGTAAAAAAAATCAATGGTCAAGTTCAAGGATGTATGGCTATGTCACCACCGTTTGATTAGCGACGGTGGATTGCACAAAAATTGTGTTTCCCAAAACTTCTGTAACACTTGTGTCATTATTGTCAAAATTAGGGGAGTCTTGATTCCATTCTCATTAGACATGTTGAATTTCTCTCTTATCCTGTAAAAGTGAGAGTCAATATTTTTGGAGAAAATTATTCTGCTACTTTAAAATCCTCGTCAAATGCGATTAGATACAAGTGCGCCGGACGGAACAATTTTTCATGCTTTTGTGCTGAATTCTATGTTGTTAATCCATCTATTTTTGGTTACAGTTGGATTATGCATTAACGAAATCTTAAAAAAAAATAAAAAAAGTAACAAGCACACCCTTTTTATCCTTTTTTTTAAACATCCGTTTTTTGCACTATTTTGCAATAGCCGTAAGTGCCGACGGACATATTTTGTTTTTCAAATTTTTTTTAATTTGCACAATTTATATTTTTATCCATCATAATCACCTTTTTTACAATCATTTACTAATAATAAAAAATTTTCTTGCTAAAAATTTTGAGCTTTTTGTGACACATGAAAATGACCCTTGAAAATCCGTCCTTCGCAATTTTTTTTTTTTTCCGTCAGTCGCAAAAAATGGCACCATGTTTAGTACCGTTCTGTACTAATTAAATTTTCCAATTTTTTGATGTAATGGGTTTCACCCTAAAAACTGATCGTTTTTTAGTAAATAAATGTAAGGTGCTAATTATAAATACTTTTGAAAAATAATTGATTCTTCCGAAAACGCGAGGCGGAATTGACACGCTGTTTTTGAATTTTTTTCTTATTTGAACACATTTTAGAATTTTGTTAACATAAATGAATTCACGTTGATGCTGTCAAGTATAAATCTCTTTCTAATATGAGTGGTTTGCAGTTTATTCCGTTAATGAAAAGAAACCAAGAATTGGTCAATGTTTGACATTAGTTAGATCTTGTCAGAACTTATAGCCCCCGTTAACTCCTTCTTTCATGTTTAACCTTCTTTCCCCCAAAACTACTAAAACCCTCTTTTGCTAAAAAAGATACCCCCAAAAGAAATCCCTTTTGTCCTACGGACGGGGGCTAACACTTTAGATTTTGTGGATGATTCAACTGTAATATATTAACTCTTCTTTTATAGCCCCCTTCTATTGTTTTCATCTAAAAAACAATAGAACGTGGGCTATAAGAGAGTATATCTTACCTTTAGATTACACAACCTAAGTGTTTAGCTCCCGTCCGTATGACAAAAGGGGGATTTCTTTTGGGGGTAATCTTTAGGACAAAAAGGGGTTTAGTAGTTTTTTTGGGGGAAAGAGTTAAACATGAAAGAAGGAGTGAACGGTGGATATAAGTTCTGACTAATCATCTAACAAAAGTGATTGTCACACATTGGACAATTGGTTGTTTTCTCTTCATTACGTAATAAAACTGTGCAAACGCCCCGTTATCTTTCTTGGTTCCTTTCTTTGATTTTCGGTGCGTTTCTCTTTTACATTTCAGAAATCCATACATTGAGAGAAATTTAAATCTATTTCCTTTTGATTAAACCAACAGAGATTTACAACACTTGCAAGCAACAAAACGTTTCCACGCACGCGGCTATTAAAAGTTAATAGCTTTACACAACCGCACGTGCAATAGGCCTACACTACACTTACAAACGAAATTGCAACGACCTTCACACGATACGTATAATATGTGCGACTACACCCAGCACTACCAATACTAATTTCTAGCAACCTAGGGGTTCCATACCTCACGGGGTCTGTATAAGAATAATGCCGAAATTGCTTCCATCCCCCAAGGAAGGTTTGTGCAAGTTTCATGCTTTTGTCCAAAAGTGCACTATCTTAGGAAATTATGACTTTATTTTGCTACGCTCTATAACATGTCCCACTGCTGGTCGGACATTGGGAGATATTTAAATTTTAAGACTGGGTTTGGAGTTGCATGTGGGATGTGTTCCCTCATGACACCCATTTGCTGGTGCATTGCCACTGGGGCCACCTTTTGTTTCCTCCCTCAGAAGATCCCCATAAAGGGACTGCTGCGTTTTGGCCGTCAGACTCTTTAGCTTTTTCAGAGAGTATTCCACTGGTCTCTATTCCTCTCCCAACTGGCACCATTTTCCTCCCCAGAATACTTACCGGGTGTTCTTCCCGAATGTAGAGTGTAAGTTCAGTAGATGTAACTTTTCTGGAATTTCCGGATTTCCGGATTTGGGGCCATAAATAAAAAAAAATCTGGAAAAATTAAAAAAAAACAAAAAATGAAAAAAAAAACAAAAAACATTGGTTTTTTTAATATTTTCAATTTTTGAGTCAAAGTGTTCTGATAAAGGTCTAACTGCATCAAAAACCACAATTTTAAAGTACCAATTTATTTTTGTAGAAGTGTCTTGACCCATGGTGGGACAATTTGGTGATCTAGGAAGCTCCTTCCCGGGAAATTTTAACCATTTTGGAGGGGAAATTTGACCATTTGGAGGGAAATTTTGACTTTTCAGATAAAGAAATGCATAAAAAATGATACGGGAATTTATGGGAAATACAACTATCTTCCCTGGAAATATCATTTTTTCCTGCCCCTGCCCTTCTGCTTGTACCCCAAAATCCATAATAAATTACTTTCCCCCGGAGCTTCACCTGATGCTACACTAAAATTGGGCCTTCCACGTTCGGTTCAATTTTTGATTTTCAGGAATGGGACTGCTCCTCTGTTCCATCTCTGTAAATTTGGACTCCCGAATCTGCAGACAATGTCCAGTAAATTTTGCAAACCTGGCAGTAAGCTCATTAAAAACTCATTGCTGGGTTTGCCACTCGGATGCTTTCCCCTCAGGAGATAGCCAAAACCAACTGCTGCAAGTCGAGTTGCTGGTTGGACTTTTTCCCCTCGGAGACCCTTTGCTGCCTATTTATTGCTGGTGGGACTTCTCAATAGTCCACCCATTTTTTTTGCTGGAGGGTAAACGGCCCATCCTGCACTCTAAAGCAAGGTTTCCCTGGGTTGTCGGTATGATGTTTGAGATATTTTTCTAGTGGCCCTTAAAACATTCCTTTGGGATGTTGTTAAATAATGTGCAGGGCCACACTACTGGGTAGAAATACAAGAGTAAGACTGTGATTGAGAGTCTAAAATTAAATGCTAATTGCACCTCTGTTTGTGTGTGCATTTTTACATGATAGGCTAAAATACTTCGACATGTTTTTATGCTTTCTTATTCAAGCATCTTGCGTGTTGTCTTTGTAAGTTCACGTGTCAATGTCAAAGAAAAAAAGACACCGAAGGAGCATTATTTTAAATGTACCATTTTGTTGAATACCTAATAATTGTCAATAGATCAAAGTGTCACCTTAGTTTCAAAGACACCAAAAACAGGACAAATTGGTGTCTTTGAAACTAACGTGGCGCCTTTTACTAATACCTGGTCAACCATTGCAAAATATAAGGAAAAAGAAGTGTTAAACATGTTAATGTTGTATTCCAACATGTCTGTATGCAAATTTATAGCAAACTACAGCATTTAATGAAATTTGGCACATAAATAGCACTGATTTTGGTGTCTTTTTAATTTGAAACTAACGTAACACTTGAAAGCCAAAACTGCATGATAGTGGAGGATACGCCATCCTACATGTCTTACAAACTTGCCGTTTGAAGTATTCATTCATGTTCATTATAAAACAGAGCACAAATACAAGAGTTGCTCTCAGGTTTTAATCTTAACCCACATGGCCCACTTTTCTTGCCCAGTATTGTGGCCATGCACATATATGCAAAAAAAAAAAAAAAAAAAAAAAAAATGGGGGGGGGGGCACTTCTTTATGGAAATTCTTCAAATGTCATCATGTCTCTGTAAATAAGTAAGTTATCAAAGATATGCTCTAGTCACTAACTGTGGGAACCCGATTTAATTTACTGGAGGATAAATTGATCCAGATCCAGAGAGAGCATGATTAATATAGGTGCCCGCTTTTGAGGTCTTTTTATCAGACACCGCCGTAGCCTATAGTGGATATGCCATCCATCTAGTGATCGGAAGGTTGTGGGTTCGATTCCACTCTGGCGCAGTCGTAGAAAAATTTTCCTTGGGTTGCTTTGGTGCTTGTCATTTAACTGTCGTCTAAATCATGTAAATAGTGATTGTTACACATCTGTGTAGGGAAAAAATTCAATTTCCTATATGTGCAGGGCCACAATACTGGGTAAGAAAGACAAGAGTAAGACTGTGATTGGAGTCTAAAATTAAATGCTAATTGCAACTCTGTTTGTGGTGCATTTTTACATGATAGGCTAAAATACTTCGACATGTTTGTATGATGTCTTATTCAAGCTATCTTGCAGTGTTGGCTTTGAAGTGTCACGTGCATTTCAAAGAAAAAAAGACACCGAAAGAGCAGTATTTATGTACCATTTTGTTGAATACTGTAATTGCAATAGTGCAAAGTGTCATGTTAGTTTCAAAGACACCAAAAACAGGACAAATTGGTGTCTTTGAAACTAACGTGGCGCTTTTTACTATATACCTAGTCAACCATTGCAAAATATAAGGAAAAAGAAGTGTTAAACATGTTAATGTTGTATTCCAACATGTCTGTATGCAAATTTATAGCAAACTACAGCATTTAATGAATTTTGGCACATAGATAGCACTGATTTGGTGTCTTTTTAATTTGAAACTAACGTAACACTTGAAAGCCAAAACTGCATGATAGTGGAGGATACGCCACCTACATGTCTTACAAACTTGCCGGTTTGAAGTAGTCATTCATTTTTGGTATAAAAACAGAGCACAATGCAAGAGTTGGCTCTCAGGTTTTAATCTTAACCCACATGACCCACTTTTTCTTGCCATTATTGTGGCCATGCACATATATGCAGTTCAACTTTTATAATCATGCATTTGATCCCCAGTGTGTGTACGTGTTCTGGGAGTTTCCGTAACCTGACCTTGTTACCACATTTTCTGACACATATGATTTGGAATCCCTTCATGGAATAAAGAACATGATATGTCTGTAAGGATTTTGAATTTGGACAATCCCCTGCTTGACCCTCAACCCAAGTACTGTATCCTTTTACAGGTAAAAGCTGCCAGGATTACATTGCTGCCGCCGTGTATTTTGCCTGGATCGCAGGAGTCTGATGACGCTGTGGTGCCATGTGTCGGGTGGAGGTCACTAAACCCATCTTGATGGGCAGATCATTGTCAGAAATGTCAGGCTTCATTGAACATTTGAAAAGTCACTTTGAAAAACAGAATTTCATGTTGTAAAGATCAAGTGTATATGAAGTACCGTATATCCTCTTCATAACCCCCGGGGGCGTGCATTTTTCAAAAGGGGGGCGTTTATTTGAGGTCATTTGTTTCATTATAATTTACATAAAAAACATCGGCAGCAACCCTCTGCAGAGCTGCAACTTTTAAAATTACCTTTCAGTACTCAGAAATCCTTATTTGATGTCCCGTATTTTGTGTTTGTGAGTTTTTCGCATCAACCTTTTTCGCAAATATGACGCCCGACCGCGGTGCAATTATGTATGATTCGCGGGATGATTCGTGGTTACCTTCCCGTCCTCCCCGTGATGTTAGTCACTTTGTCGATCACTCCAGCTATCAAGGCAGTGGCAAAATCAGCTATCACACAATGACCCACATTACAAATCCATTTCAGCATTGAGCTGTCCTATATTCTCTTTAAACAGTGTTTTTCTTCTTGCTGATTTCTTCCTTTACTACTACTAATTTTCCTCTTAAATATCCCTTTCCATATTTGCACAATGTTACAAATAGTCGACCATGTATCGCAACAGAGGAAATACGGCCGTCCTAAACGCTTGTGAAACTAACCATTTTGATTGGCGGTACGCCCTGAATTACGTATTTGTTTTCAAGAGCTTCCTAATCAAACACAGCTATTACGATGTATTACCCGACAAGTCAAAGGATATCGGTCAATTATTTCTGTCATTGGGTCAAATAGTATTCTATTCACTGCAGCTTTTTATATCATTCAAGGTTAAATTTATTATTTTGCTCCTCTTCAATCCCTATTTTTAGGGGGAATTAAGGCAATTCCGTACTTCTGTATTTTGGCAACTCTACTTCAAACATATTTACAAAATACTAGAATATCCCTATTTGGCAGCTCAGCCTAATGGCAATGTAACCGTGCTCTCTTCAGAAAAATAGGATATCAAAAACATGCTTGTCCCTTTCTAATATCTTGCCGCGCACACAGACGAAGTCGCTGATTTTTACCGCTATATATAGCTTTTAATGTATTCCTTGCACAAATATTTGCATTAAAAGAGCCAGTTTTTTTGCAAATCTACACTTACAAAGGGTATCTTTGCTGTAATTTAGCTGTTTAACTTGTTTGGTTTGTGGACAAATTGGTGAATTTCAAGCTGACCTTCAGCAATCAAAACGTGGGGGGTGCGTTTATTGAGGGGTTTTTTTTTTTTCAGGTAAGTATCGGATGGTCGTTTATTAAGGGGGGCGTTTATTAGAGAATATACGGTATGTGGTTCATCAATTAATTGAGAAAAAGGTTTGAGATGCATGGGATCTTGAATTCACAAGCTGTATTGTGTTCAGTTACTGGCCCTGGTAAATTACCAAGGATCTCAATTAGACACATCAAGCTTAAGGTTCATTCATACTAGCAACTGCGACAAGGTGCAGTGGCAGAACAAATTTCTGCATTTTTATATCCACTTCTGTGTAGAACTGATCGATACATTGAAAACCGGCAAGGTCACCGTCAGTCACTTTCCGCTTCAAAACTGTGGTGGCCTGCGGCCCAGGGGGCCACTTCTCAATGATATGGGGGTATCATCCGTGTCCTAGCAATCACAAAAAGCACACTAAATACGTATTTTCGAATCTTGAATTTTCACCCCTAAACACGTATCATCAGCGCAATTAGCTACCCTAAACAAGTACTTGATGGAATTTGCGCCCCTAAACAAGTATCGGTACCACAATTTTGCATACCCTAAACAAGTAATTGTCTTTCTCCCTACCCTAAGAAAGTAATTGATGCAATTATTACACCTTTATACGTAAAAACCCAAAACCATATTCTTTCAGTGTATTTTTTTGCACACCAGAGAGGCTTATTCAGAAAATATCTGGGGAAAGTTAATTTTTCAGCCAGGATATATCCGAGGAAAGGTATTTAAAAGGGGAAATGTTTGAGCCAGGGGCGTATCCAACAATTTTCAGGACGGCGGCACGACTATAGTTGATAAAAGTCGACGATATGGCTGCTGAGCGGCCATTGCGCTACATGCAAGGGGCCGGGGGGGGAGGTCCCTTGCAATCTTCACTTTCCAAACGCACATTTACATGCAAATTTGATCGAAATAATTTGAAATTTGTAAGTGATTCACTATAGCAAAATGGCCCAAAATATAGGTATGATAAATGGGCATATAAAAAGTAAAACAGACTTGATGGATTAAAGTGTCAAAGAGAATTCATAATTATATAGTAAGTGGTGCGGGAGGGGTGCCACTCTCTCTCGCGCAAAGCGCGGAACCCATACCAAGCAATGTTTGCTTTTCGAAACACATTTTCTCATGCAAATTTGATAAAAACAATTTGATATTTGTAAGTGGTTAACTTTAAAATGCATATAGGTCAATGATCGACGGTATAAACAGTAAAATATATTTCATGCATGTAAGGTTTTATTTGTCATGAACTAATCAAATTAAAGGTGTTCATGGAGAGTTCGTAACCAGCACAGGGTGCGTCGCGGAAACCTTGGGGTATTTAGTTTTCAAGACATTTTATGGGTCTATATGATCCGGGAGAATTCGCATTTAGAAAACGTTATTTTCGGCACTTACGCATTTGCAGCGCAGCGATAAATCGGCATTTTCACTGAAAATTGCTGAATCCGCGCAATTATGCACTCAAATTATGTCCCAAAAGTTATTTTAAGAAAATTATAACCCTAGAATTGACTGGCATTTAAATAAATTATGAGTTTTAATTGCTAATTGCTAAAACATTGTCCGTTTCATGGGTAAGTGATATAGAACAATTTTGGTATAGCGACATAATCGGGCAATCACAAAAGCATCATCATTTCTCAATCTCAAACCAATAGGCATGTACTAAAAATCATGTGTATGGTTTCTTTACCGCGCATAGTGCGGAAAATTTTGGAAATTTAGGGATTTGAAAGCACAGGTTTGAAGGTAAGTACAGACTTCCGGAACACTGTTTTAAATTTTTTTATGCTGAAATGAATATGGACCCTAAATGCGTAAGTCCTCATTTAGAAAATATAAACCTTTTTCTTGATTTTTGGTGATTTTTAGACCCTTTTCACGTTACGTACGTAACGTGCCTGATCCTGAAAACTACCCTTTTTACGTGAATTCTTGGACAGTGATGATACCCCATTGTCTATGAAGACTGACCCCCCCGGGGCGTGCGGCAAATTTACTTAAAATTTGCCGTTCTGCGCCTCACCCCAACACGTCACAAATGAAGTTAAATATGTTTTCACTTTAGCAGTTCTGCAGTGAGGTGCAACTCAATTTGCCCATGTGTTCAGTATCAAAACAAACATCAATGGCAATGCCATGACTATAGTGCAAGAAAAGATTTTTAAATGATTATAAAATACGGACTTCAAATTGGATTTTACATGTGTAGAATAAAAGATGCAAACTCATCGCACCGTACCGCAACACACCGCAAAACCTTCTGTGTGGTGTGTTGCGGTGTGCACCTCACTGCAGTTCACCACAGTATCAACATCAGCTGCCGTCGTATTTATTTTACCGTATCGCAATAATTTGTGTCAATATTTTGAAACTTGCGTTGCGTTAATGCACCGCAGTGCTAGTATGAACAGATCTTTAGCAGAGTCCTTTACCATCCCCTGGTAAATTATCAAGGATCCCAATTTGAGACACTAAGCTTTGCAAGATGCTTAACCTGACCACCAGTAAATTACCAAGGATCTCATCAATAAATCAAGCTTGACAGAGTCCTTTTCCATGCCTGGTAAATTAACAAGGATCTCAATTTCACACAGCAAGCGTAGCAGGGTCCTTAACCAATGGTTGGTACAAGATCAAAAGTAATGACTGTGCGGGAATTCCCCATCTTCATATTCATTTAGAGAATAAAAGATGAGACTTTTTGTTTTGGCCATCTTAGATGTGTCATAATGGATGGGCATCCAATATTTTGAGTGTTGGATGCCGGCACAGCCGGTATCCACCACGATAAAATATTGGATGCCCATCCATTATGACACCATCTAAGATGGCCAAAACAAAAAAATCTCATCTTTTATTCTCATTCTTATTTAGAATTGTGTAATTTTTGCTTTTTATCAACATAATACATTTTGTCAAAAATATTCTTACATCATTCTTTTTTATTCATTTAAATAATATTATTGCACCCCTCTTGAAAACAAATGTTTCAATCCAATGAACCAAAGTCATCGCGTGGTGATCGTCATGCTGCGTAAATTGATTTTCGTACCAAGGCGACATGCACGACGCAGTATAAACGTGTTGTTTGCGTGTGTCATATATTCGACTACACCCCTTAATTGCTGCACGCACTATCCATCTATTACCCATTAATGGATGGGCAGAGCTTTGACATAAACCAATGAAATTTCTTGATAATATGATAAGAATATAAAATTCACATTCTTGTTGTTTTTTAAAATTAGTCCTGATCACCTGGTGAAGACAGACAAGTTTTGGCGAGACTACCGTCTTGACAGGGAACTCAAGTTACAGTATGTCTTAACTCAAGATGACTATGCTGCATTCAAACCAGCCGTGGAACAAGCCCTGGATACATATGAAGAACAACAACAGAAAGATACTGCAAAGGTATGCTGCAACCAGTGACGTCAAGTCCAAGTTTGAATAAATGCATTTAAAACCTCCAGAAAAATGATCAATGAGGGCACCCTCTATATTAAAAGTTGCATCAGATTTTGGCGAGTGAAATACAAAAATCATAAATCACATTAAAGTAGTGTTGTCATGGTATGACAATTTTATTTAAATTCAACAATATCTCCTTTCCCTCTGCTATTTTTTGACAGAGAGCTGCTGAGATCAGACAAGTTGAAGCTGATCGTCAGAGACTGTTTCTACAAGCCACCCAGGATTCGAGTGAGGTGTGTTACTCAGGAAAAAATGACATTGCTTTGTATCCATACACTTATTGTTCTTATCAAGTTTTGTTTCACTGTATTAACCAGCTGCAGAGATAAGGGGCGGTTGTCAGTGTTTTATTACTACTTCATAAGTTGGGCCAAAATTGATATTTCAGTTTTATTGGTTTAAGGATATTACAGAGAATCACTTCCAACTTGTTGTGAAATTGCCAGTGTCGTATTTCCACCTTAGGGCGCCATTAAAGGTTGTACAGGGGTCAAATGTCAAATTGATGATATTGTGCTAATAAACCTCATCATTGTATTCCTTTGGTCGTAAGGATTCAGGAAAGATATAGTTTGCCCTATCAGGGATGGATCGTTCAGGGGTTATTAGCAAAAATGTCAAAGGTGAACTTTTTGGCCTACAGGGGTCAAAAATGCAAAAAATTGCATGGATTTGAATGAAAATGGTCTCAAATTGATCCTTTGACCAAAATGATTCATATTAAGAATAGTTTGCCATATCTAGGATCTCCTGTTACCATGGTAACACTCGAAAGTAAATCCGTGTCCAATGAACTCTATTGAGCCGGGCCAAATTAGGGTGTTACCATGGTAAGAAGTAATCCTGGATAGGGCAAACTATTCTGAATATGAATTGGATTGGTAAAAGTATCAATTTGAGATCATTTTCATCAAAATCTGAGCATTTTTTTTGCATTTTTGACCCCTGTAGATCAAAATATTGACCTTTGACCTTTTTGTTAATAACTCCTGAACGAGGGCAAATGATACTTTTCCTGAATCCTTATGATGAGAGGAACATATTGGTAAGGGTTTTTGCAACAATATCATCAATTTGACATTTGACCCCTGTACAAACTTCAATGGCGCCCCCAGGTGGCAATACAACAGTGAAAAATCAATTTTGGCCACAAAACATGAAGTAGGAGACGACTGCCCTTTGACTATGGATTGATCATGTGGCAGCCAGTGGGTGGCCGCTATTAGAAATTGATTGGTCCCAAATGTGTAATAGTTGAAAATGTAACCCTCTGCTGCTAAAGGAAGACTTCTCGTATCTCTCCCATACAGCTTCTCAACCTCCTTCCCTTGAACCACTTCACCCCATGGACGAAATTTAATCTGGTGATCTGTACATGCCCGTATGCAGGATTTATTTAGGGGGTCTGCAGGACTTCGAAAAAGTGAACTTTTCTGTAAAAGTGCACCTAACCCCCTAGAAATTAACCGTTGTGGGTTTTTTTCACCAAAAAGTGGACTTACTTGACAAATGTTCTCTAATTCTTGAACCTTTTTGTCACCAAAAATCAGCAGAAAGTGGACCTTTTGCCCCTTTTGTGGAATTGGGGTTGTGACCGCACCCACAATTTTTTTTACATGATGTAATTGGGTGGAGCACCTTTAATCGGTTTCAGTCAATCGGTATTGCACAGAACACTGTTTGCTTGAGTGTTGAGTTTAATCAAAGTATTATTTTTAAATATTGAAAATGTGCCATATAAAGGTGCCCCACCCATTACAACATATAATTTTCTTCTTTACTTTTCTTTACTCTGGCCTTAATTCCCAAATTTCATTTGAATCCAACATACTATTTTAATGTGAGCAGTAATTGCGTGTATTACATTAGTCAATAGATCACTGTACAATGACTTCCGGGCAGTAAACGAACCATGTTTTAGCCTGTAGCATCATAATGGAAAGAAATCAGCCAAAATATTATGCAGCAGAGATTAGAAAAATACAAGGGGAAAATCATTTTAAAAAATTAAAAAAATGCATTTGGGTTTTGGGACTACCTACTGGAAGCAAACCTTTTTTTTGCATTATATTTTTATAAGCACTCTATTTGCAGCTTTACAAACATTGCCAGTACAGTAATTTGGTAAAATTTGCTGATTTGGTGTGTTTTGAAGGGATTGAAAATTTTTCACACAGCATAAATTCAGCCTACCCAAGAGCTTTTGCAATATACCAAACTCGCTGTGAGCGAGGTGGCCGAGCGGTCTAAGGCGCTGAACCGTCGGCAGGGTATAAGAGCGATCGAGCGGCCCAGGTTCGAGCCCCGCGAGAGTCGGGCTTCTTGGTCATACTCAAATAGTTCCTATAAGGTCGGAAATTGCATATTAAGTGTGATTATGGAATTTCTCCTCGCTCCCACCCATTGCGTAGAATGTGCAGGTGTATGCCGTGGGTGCCCGGCGCCTCATGGTTCGGAGAGTCATGTAAATGGTGGTCCCGTGTTTCAGACTAGTCATCCCTGAGCACGTAAAAATTGCAGACCTTGTCGAAAAGAGTAGGGGATCATCCTTGGTCTGTTACTTGCACTCACCCTAGGTTCCTGGGCAGTAGTAATATAGAATGTGCGTACAGTGATGTACGTAGCTTAGTTGTGATAATGTAAATGTGTGAAATGGTGAATTTGTGAAAGGTAAAGGTATAATTACACTGCTAAGGCCGTGGTGCGGCCTGAAAAACTAGGCGGGAATTGCGATAATACAACACCTATGGCTATCCCTGTTTCATCAAGACATTGGTGAAGGATGCTATGGTGGCACCAACATGAGTGATCTCAATAACTCAATTGTGACCGGGACCGTCACAGACTCTCCAGAACTTAAACCTCTTTACTCTCTTACACCTCTTTACTCTGTCACTATATGACTTGCGTCACAGTATGATGATCTCTGACCAACAAAACTTCACCAGTACTTTTCCTGAGCAAGAAAGCTTAGCTCACAGTTGAGCTAAATTTTGCTTTGTGAAATTGTTAAATTCCTTCAATATTGTGTGTGTAAATTAACTGTAACACTCCACCCTTAATTTAATAAGAAACTCTACCACAAAATACACAGTCATTGGACTGCCAAACCACCAAAATACTACCGGGAATTCCATGGTTTCTGTATGGGAACACATAGGAAGTGTACTATAGGACCCCAAAATACCATGGTGGTAACACAGTGTGGTTTTAGGAGTGTTTGAAGTAGGAGGATTTGGATGTGTATTTATTTTATATTTCTTCAGATTAGTCGATCCACACAGAGTTTAAATAACAACAACTTGCATTCAGCCGGATTTGTACAGTAACTGGCAACTTGTGGATTTCCAAAGCAGTCTCTTTTACACTAGGCCATAAGCTCTGCCCAAATATTGAGGTGCTAGGTTTGATTATTGTTAACCTAACTCCATATCTCCTGAGCACTTTTTTGTTTCAATAAATGCTCAGCCGACACTAATCGGCACTCATGCTTGTTATTGCCAGTTGGGACATTTACCCTCGCTTGCTCATTTTCAGAAAAAGGCTTTAATGTCTGACCAGCACCCAGCAGCAGATGGGGTCTCAAGGAGTAAATGCCAAGCAAGCATTTACTGGCAATCCGATTTCAGTGATCTCCTGAGGTGTAAATACCCACCCAGCACTCATCAGCAATCAAGTTTTGTGTGGTGACACCAGTTATGGTATTTTGGAATCACGCCACTAAATAACTCCCCATAGACTTGTGTACAAAATGACCTCTCATACCAAACGTCAATTTCTCGGCTATAAAGCGACTGGTTATTTCAAAACTGAATTTTTTTGGAAGATTAGGACCATAGCTCTAAAACAAAAATGAAAAAGTCATATGATGAAGGCTGATTTTTAGAGCTACAGAGCATCGAAAGATTTGCATGTTTTTCCACGCCTAATTGAATGTTGCTAGAGATCAAAATTTCAGTTTCCCCCAAACCCTCAGAAATTATACAAAAATGGCACAGACAAAATATTTACCACCCAAATGGTTTGTTACTAGTCCACACATGATTAATTTTAAATTTCATTTAAAGACACAACTTATCAACATTTTGTGACTCTTCATTTAGGCAAGGGCCATATTTGGGACGCCAACACTGTCTCGGCACTGACGTCGTCTGCTACACCTAGTTTATTTAGTGGTGTGATTCCTTTTGGGACACAGGGAGTTTCTGAGAGCTTATTGCCCAGCAGGAACTCATAGTCAATTTGTTTAGTTTTAGGGTCAGAGTTTTTTTTTTTTTTTGTGCCTTCTGAGGGGTTAAAATCCAGCCGGCATGCATTGGTGCTCTCATTTGAGCCATCTCCAGAGGTAAATGCCCAGCCAACACACATCAGCAGTGCATCTCCCAAGGGGTAAATTCCCAGCCGGCAATAAGCGGCAGTGACCATTATTTTTACGCAGCCGGCAATAATTGGCAGTGGGGAAAAAAGTTTGCTGATAAGTGTCGGTCGGATGCGTTAGGGTTAATTGCATTCCAAGCGGCTTGCATCAGAATAGTATATGCGCAGGCCTGAAATCTAATTAATGTAAGACTTGCAGATTTAATTTAACACTGAAATTATTGGCTAGCTCGAGTGACTTATGTCAGTTCAAATCTAGCAAAGGGCACATTGTTGTTTTTCCCACCATTGTGTGGAATGGACATTTTGGGGAAAGAAAAAATACTTTTACATTTCAGGTGAGTTTGTTCATTTTTCAATTCTTTTCATAAATAACGAGTGAACAAGATAATATTATGACCATGTTTTTCCTGAATCAACATTAGTACCCTGAAAGTGATAGAAAGCAGACTGCTGCAGAAATTCCCATTAACTATGGCAACACTGAAATGGCTCAAGATCAACCTGGTTGTTCTAATTGGTGAGTAAATTGCTTTTGAAATTATAATCCCTGTCAGAATTTCTCAGGCAAAATTGCAGTACGTGCAGCGTGATGTGCGCCAACCCGGAAGCACAAATATTAAAAGTTCTTAACAAATGTCACACGATTTGTAAATTGGTCGGGAGGCAAGCGCCTATACTGCGATTTAATTTGCATAATACATTGAGTGCATTCAGCTTGCCTGAGAAATTCTGACAGCGATTATAGGAGTGCATTCATAGGATTTTGGGTATGAATGCTTGTTTAGCCCGAGGGCATAAACAACGTTCATACCCAAAATCTTATGAATGAACCCCGTTCATGTTTACCAACTATTACATACAAAATTAAATCATTAAATATCAAATTCGGTGTGAAATTACATGTGTTTTTACCACTTTTGGCGTTCATCATGGCGGCCATGCATAAACGGTTGTTTATACATGGTCATGTGGCGCATTTTGACCAATCTCGTACGCCTAAACATACAAGGTAAACATGAACATTTATAGTTAAGAGGTAACTTGTAGCACTGTGTAGTGGAATCATTTCTATAGTTGTATCAGATTTCACTGACTGTGGTACCTCATTAAAGGGGGGGGGGGGTCGCACATACCGTAAGGGAAAGAAACCTTGTGAGAAAAATGCCCATCAATTTTTCCTCTTATTTTGCTATGTTGATATGGATGGAATAATTTTAAATCCAATTTAGAATGAAGTAAGTATTGCTAAAAGTAAAATTCCATTAAGATTCCACTATTAGAGGAATACAACCTTGAATCCTGAATAATCTTGTATTTATTTTTTTAGGAATAATGGTCCAATCCCAACATCGAAGACAGAACCAATTCCAAATCAAGGAATCAATCCATCTCCTTGGCGACATGGTAGCCATAGCAACCCAATTCCTGTGCCGTTATCGAGAAAAGCTACAGCGAGTGTGCTTGATTCTGGAGGGCTGACATCCATAGGAACTCGAGTAAGTTGTTATTGTGCTATTACTAGGTTTGGGTCCTACACAAAACCAGTGCGTAACTTTGCATGCAAACTAACATGTCCTACATAATAGACACAATAGGGAGATTTTAAAAATGCCCTTTTAATAAAGTCTCCCTAATATGCCCAAGTCACACAGTGCAGTATAGGTTCTATGCATATGTTCCAATCATGTATAAACACACCTATGATATTTGCTATGTTTAGTGAGTGGAACCCAAGCCTGTATAACCTGCAAACCCTTTTGGGTATATGCGGTTTTTCTGTGGAGGTGGATTTATGGCCCAATCCAAAAAAAAAACACTTCTGTGGTCATGGCTAGTAGTAATATAATGGGCATATCCACCACACAAGTATAGTTTACTGTCAAACTACATCACTGATTTAATTAGTTTATCTTTCCCCAAAACTTGAAACATGTAAATATCAACAAAATACAGGTCTTAGAAAACTACAACACACAGTGTCACTTGCCATGAAATGATTATCAAAAATTATATTAATTGGAATTGAGCCATAAAATCACCTCCACAGGAAAATCAAGGTATACAAAGATGTAGTATGTAGTAGTAAAACCAAAGTTTTAAATCCGGATTTGTCCCCGTTAACGGGGGTGGCCGGATTGACCTCACATTTACAGCAATACTGCTGTGTGAGGATTTATTGGAGCACAGGATAATTGACCAGATGCCCTTCCTGACGTCAATGTGCTGGATGGCCTCCATTAGCTCTCCAGAGCTGACGCCCTTGTAGGTAGATCTTCTTTTTAGTTCTACCAGGGTAACCAGCTACCCTCCTCATTGGACTTCCTTAGAAACCTGACGGGGGTGATGGTTTAGCTGCCGAAAACCCGGCCCTGGAACAGGTAGTACTGGTAACCAGGATACCAGTAGCAGGCTCTCAAAGAAAACCTGACCTGACACTTTAAAAAAAAAACCTGACCTGACACATAAATAAGATATGAAGTAGTATTTAAACTTGGCCTCATTTCACTAAATGTGTGTTATTTGTTTTCAGGCTTTGAGACCAGGAGAAGGCAACATTCACACAGGAGCCACCCCTCCATGGTTGCTAGAAGATGAAGATGAAGACGACAGTCAGATGTTGGGACCATCTCTTGAAGATTTCAACAAATACTGTAGGTTGAATAGACTTTGTAGATAGGCAGAGAAAACATTCTTTGTGCATTTGCGCTTTTGAAATCAAGACCTATGTACATTGGAGACTCCAGTGCCAAAGCCCCTCCAGCTATGGTTGCCATAGCTGGGGCATCCCATTTGGAAGTTGGCAGATGAAGTATTAATTTTGAATTGTGCATACTCAAGTGTGGTACAGATGTACAAAAAGAATTGTAAAGGTTTGGGGTTTTGATGCCCCCATTAATGGCAGATCAATTCTGTGACTTGTTGGATTTGTCTATATTCTGCATACTAAAACATAGCATAGCAAGATTGAAACCTCCAGACAAGAACACCAACTGTGCACAAGCTAATATCACATATGCAGTGTAGATGCATCCACACTACAAAGTCCCTGTGAAGTTATTTGAACATGCAGTAACTGATGCATATTGAATGACATACTATTGACTCTTATCATATAAACATTTCTTTTTTAGTGGAAAGACAGAGAAAACGGAAGCTGAACCCAAACCGAGTAGGTGCCAATTTTGATCATGTGGCACCCACAAAGGAAGAATGGCTGCCCTCATTTGGTCGCGTCTGGAATCATGGCAGAAGATGGCAGTCTAGGTAAGAGGCTCACCATGGTTAGAAAAAATATGATATTCTAGATGTGCTTTTTTGAAAATGGCATCCAGTGGTGGAATGTTATTTGGACTCAGAGAGTAAACTAAATCTTTCACCATTGCACTTTGATCATGTGATAACTGCTATAAGAATGGTTACCCTGGCATAGTTTGGCAGTCATGTTCGGAATCATTGTAGATAACGGCAGTCCAGTTGTAAAGTATCAAACCTAACTTGGCATTTTGTGCCTGTAAGCTTTGAGTTTAACCCTAGCCCCAACCTTGCTATCATGCTATCATCGTGAGCTGGCCAATCATGAAGGAGGCGTACGGTCATGTTTGGAATCATGGTATTTGTACCTGGAGCTTGAGTTTGACCCCAACCTTAGCATCATGCTATGTGAGAAATCATGAGCTGTCAGTTAAGATGCAGGCATACCAAGGCTAACCTTACCTTTACCCTAAAACTAAGCCTAACCCTACACTAACCCTAAGCCTAATCCTAACTTCAAGTGATGACACACAACTGTCACACACCCAGATTCTTCCTTGCAGTGAACCTCACAACTGATGAACTCTTCTGCTCAAGGAGGTGTACGGCAGTAAAAATAAACTACCAAAAGCATTCAGCTCATAACTTTCATTATTGTTCACAGTTTGTTTGTTACTAGGCTTGCTAATCATAGTTTAAAGAGCATCTAAAACGATACACCTCATTTTTGTGCATGAAATAGAAAATAACATGCTTTAAATTTCCAAAAACATTTAAAGATTTTGAGACAATATGCATAACCAGAATAGATTAACTTTCTAGCAATGACAAAATTCTTTATAAGTTTCCTGTATGTGTTTTCAATAGCTTTAAGGGACCATGGTCCAATCGTTGTTAACCTCGCTCCCAGAACCCCAGATTTTACTGAAGTGGGCAAAATTTTGTTATTTGAAGAAAGCTATTTTTCTCATTTACCCTGTGAAATCTTAAGGCTAAAGAATGTTTGGTTGGAAGTTTTGATTAAAAGTGGTCCCATTTTTGTCAACCAATGTTAATTTTACACAGTTCTTGATCTATGGGCTTACAAAATCATGTTTTCAGCTCTCACAACAAAATGGATTGAAATATTGGTGTGAAACTTTTACTTTTTTTGGGTGGAGGTCAATCTATTAAGATGAAACTATATACTTAGTCGGGTCATCCCTCTTTAACTGCTGCATATTAGTCTTCATACCTGTAGGTACAAGCCAAATATTATTAAAGCAATAACGGCACATTTTTGAAGAGCGCGCCCAATTTTCAAAATTTCATATTTTTGCCAGTTATGTGGGCATTGTTAGGAAAACTACACCTGCGAACGAGGAATGCTCAAAAATGCGTATTTATCATTAAAATAAGCGGATTTTGTAATTAGAATTGGGGTCCCAGAATTGTACTTAATGGCAGATCTGGAATGCTAAGTTTATATCCGTCTATGATGAAATAGTGCCACCTCATTAAAATGACCTCTAACTTGACTTGCCTGAACCAATTGAACAACTAATGGATGAGCATAGAATACGTACATGGTGCTATTTCCCAGCTATTTCATATTGGAAGGCCGTTTCCAGCAGCCGTTGAATTATTATCGGATATCTCCGATATTAATATTCTAATTACAAAATTCTTCGTTTGTGACACACAGACATTTTCAAACTTACCATTCACAGGTATAGTTCACTAGCCAGTACCAATGCAACCGTGTAAAAATTAAGGCTGTCGATTCTAAACGTTTAAACGCCAGCCGGCAGTTTAAACGGATAGTAATATTGCAAAACGTTTAAACGGGAAGCTTACTTTCATACCAAAAGTTTGCAAAATTCAATAAGGAAAGCCACATTAAGGAACTTACCGAGTTACCAAAAAGCATGCGTGAGCCAGTAAGGCACTGCCACTTACTTCCGGGTGACGGGCTTGCCGAAGTAGCCAGTCACGCACGCTGACTATCGCGCGTTGGCTGCCAAAAATCAAGATGCCGACATCAACATGCACACGATTGCCGATTTTGTGAAACTTTACCATGAAAATCAACTTTTAAATAAATTTTACGTAAAATATGTGTTCATTTATTGTAATAAATTAAAACTACAACTTGTATTAAAGTTAGCAACTTAATAGATGAAGTATGACTGCATATAAAGCAAAGCTACCAGGCGATTCCGATGGGCTAGCCCGTCTTTTTGATGCCGACTGGCAGTGGCAGTGAGGTAAATATCTCACTAAGCGTCCGTTTAAACGTTAACCTGTCGAAAATTTTCCGTTTACGTTTAGACAAATTCAACGGAATCGACAGCCTTAGTAAAAATCTCAATTTTTTTGAAAAAATTGGGGGCGCTCTTCAAAAAAAATGTGCTATTATTGCTTTAACAAAACTTGTTTTACTCTCTGTATTTGCTCCCTTTACAGACACCAATACAGAAAAGAAACTGGTCAGACAAACTCCAAAAGGAAGAGAGATGATCAAGAGAAGACACCAGTAGAAACTGTCAGCAAAAGACCCTAAATAATTTACAGAGAGAATGCCAATTAACATTGTTTTGACTGTTTAGACTTCACCAGGCCTGAAACCAGTTGTGGACAAAAGAGTATGCAGGTCATGCTATGGACCTTCTGGGCACACACCAAAGAAATTTGTCAATAATATTACACAAATATTTGACAACATGCATGGGAACATGCCCCATGCAGAATAAGGCATGGATTGTTGGGTACTTTTTAGCTACCGTAATTTATGGTGTTGCACTAAACATCACTTCTGTCACCACGAAAGAAAAGAGGCATTTCATGATACATAGCTTGTCCCCTGACTCACCTAAAAAGTTACAGATACAAAAATCTTGCTTGCATGTTCAATCTTTTCAATCAGTTACCTAGGCACAGCTGTTTGGAAGTCTCATTTATTATGAGAAAACCAGAATAAAACAAAAAATACAATGGTGACACACTTTTGACAACTAACTTGGATTATTTTAACCACTGACTTCATCCTGTGTAAATTTTACAAAATTTCATTGCAGGCAAATATGATTTTTCTTTAAAATCTAGTTTAACACGTCTCTCTATGGGAAATGACAATATAGAGGGCGCTATAACATAGAAATCCTGACCTTTGTAGGCCTATATGGCAAGATTCCCACAATGGATTTTTCTGATTTTTGAAGAGGTAATAGCTCTTGCATGCCCCACTTATATCAGTTGTCAAAAATGTGTCGCCATTGCTAAAAATTTTGGGTCGGGACAAACGGACGCGCAAATTTCTACAAAAACGTAATAATGTAGTACAACAAAGCTGCAATACACAAAATTGAAAGCAGCATAATCAAAAATGAATAGCACAATCTTGTTTGAAGCATTTTGATGCTTTTGCCCGGCTAGCAGGGGTCGGGACTTGGCCGGGGTTTGACATAAAAATGTTTCCCCGCAGTTTAACATTTCAAACTCACATCTCATGTGCAAGTCCTGGCCATCCCTGGGTACCCAGGGGCCGGGGCATTTTTTGATAGGTGCATAAGTGAAGAAAAAATTTAAAATTGCAAAAGATATATTTTAAAGAGACACTGGCACATTTGCAAAATAGTGCACCCTCAAGATTTTTCAAAATCAATATTTTTGATTGGTTGTAAAGCTTTTATATACATTGGCCCTCACCTGAAGTGATTAAGACCAAATCAGCATCCTTATGGGTAAACAGAACGATTTTATAATTAATGTCACCGGCGACATTAATTCAGCAGACGATGGAAATGGCATTTAACACAAGAAAACGCACGCCGATGCATGTATCCCACGGAATGCACCCTGTTTGACAGGTCTGTAACCTTTGTGGTTTTAATATCATTGAGTACGGGTCTATGATATTCATGTAATATACACATTTGTTGATTAAAGTTGTGGAAAACTTACAAGTTAGCCTACAAATTACCTGGATGTCTTTAACCTCTTATAACGTCCCTATCTGTTTTTGAGTATGTTATTTTTATGTGTAAAATGTATCTCTATTCTTCCAATGGCCTAGACTATCATTCAAGAGCAAATTCTTGAAATTTCATATTTGGTGAAAATGTGCCAGTGCCGCTTCAAATAAATGTTTTCCAATAGCATAAATGTGCTACTTGAAGATTTTATACCATACGTATTCCAATGGATCTGCACTTGACCAGCCTCCATAGGGTGGAGGTTTTATCTGGTTGCAACTGTGAATTGGAAACACTGTAAGAATCAAACTTACTCTACAGTAATTCTCCTTCACCAATTCTCCAGTGTACAGCCTGTCTAAAAAAACAAGGATTTGTCCCTAATTTCCAGACGATAAACCTGAACTCATTTAATATTGCACCTTTGGCCTTGTGTTATACCCCCTCAAAGGTGGTATGAGTTTCATTGAAAATTCCATCGGGAAAGTGGTTTCCTTGGGGGGGGGCACCAACGTGAGTAAAAACACCTTGCACTTAAGTGTTAAAGTAATATGGAATGTACATATCTTTGATTTATAAGCTAAAAATGATTTCCACATTAAAGACACTATCATGATTTGAAAAATATTGAAATTTGCAGGAATAGCTTCAAAGTGAAGGATAAGTCTGTAGAATTCTCATAAGTTACCTTTTCCAGCTGTAGAATTGAAAGAAAAGGAAGAAAACGGCAGTGTTAAAAGATACGATTCTCCATTCAATTACGTGTTGTAGTAAGTGTCCGTTCGGACAGTAATGACTAAAATCTCCGATTCTGTCCTTATTAGGTTGCTTCTGGTCTTATCATTGCAGGGTATGTTAGGATACCTGTACTTGTTACGTACATGCTAAAATCTGATTTTTGATGATTTTTTCGATTTGCTGATTAGCAAAATCACTGATAGTGTCTTTAATTCTCTCGCATTATCCCTTTAACTTGCTGTACAGGTATTTGGATCTATCATTTTCAATTTTCTGAAGTGGCACAATTGTACATATTAAGATGCATGCCGGTTAGAAATGGCTTGATGCAGAACATCCTTCATAGGCAGTTTTTATTCTGAATTCTATCATTTGTTTCTTAAAGGGATAAGCAGCAATAATGCAAGAGAATAAAAAAAAAATGTGGAATGCATTTTTTTTAGCTTATAAATCATTGATAACTATTTACAATTCCATATAACTACTTAAATGTCGGAACAAAAACACCAAGTAGTGAAAAATGGAAGATTTTGTGGAAATTGTCATACGTCTCTCGTAAATAGACCATCCAGCGCTGACGACTCACATCTACACTAAACAGCTGATTGTGGTTTTCACCAGTACAGAATAAACCATATGATCAATAATATTTGTGTTTGAGGTCAAACTGTTCAGGTCATGGTGCACGATATAACGCTTATATTAGGTCTTGGATATCAAACGGAATGGTTTTTGGATTCGTGCTAACGAATCCCTACAAACGCTTCAGCCTTCGCTGGTAGACACATTTCCGCTCATTTGAGTAGACACATTTTCAGACAGTTGAAGTAATTATACCATTACCCGCCTTGTAGGCTCGAGTGCTCATCGAGCGCCAAACTTCACTGGAAACGCAATTGTGATGGCATTAAAAAAAACTGTTCAATAACTATAATGCGTGATCAAATGCGGCCAAAATGCCATCAATATTCTAGATGGGGCGTTTTTGACCAAATATGGCGCGTTCTGTTACCAAATCTGGCTTTTTCCCCCCAGTCTTAGAATAGATTCAATATTCACCCGTTACTCCCCCTGTAGCCGCCTAACCTCATGTCAAATTCCATGGTTTGCATAAGAGGTGTATAGTCAGGGCTCCAAGCACGGTAGAAAAGTAGGGAGGTTACCTCGAAAGAAACTTTTTTGCAGACAAACATTAACTGGTTGATTAAACACCTCATGATTACGAATCCAGAGGTCGTACAATCGCCGGGAAAGTGGCAAAAAATAGATATTGCGCAATAAACGATGGCCGTCATCAATTTGTTTGGAAATCTGAAATTTTACTAACTATTTTATTTTTCTTGCATATTTTGGATAGAGTCTTCCCCAAGCTTCCATTTTTTATTTGGAAGCTATATGATATATACGTTTTGTGTTAGAGAAATCTTTATTTCATTTTTCCTATGACCGTGTTACAAAATAGAGTTTTCAATTGCATTTTCTCAAAACGCAATTTCTCTGTTTATCAGGTCTAAAATACGTACTGTTTTCTCTGGTAAGCACATGTTATTCGAGTTATTCCATTTGTAACACTTCTCATATACATTAGGATGTTACTGAGTAAGGACATCTATGTTATTGATTTCAAGTATGTCCACCTAAGTCGTCTATTGGGCCAAAATCCAGCCAAAAAACTGAATTCAAACTCATTTTTCTCGCATTGTACTTTTAAAAAGTTTTTAGCTTCATCAAGGCTTGTATACCTTTCAAACTTTCACTAGTTTTCTGGATCTGTGAATATTATAAAAGGGATTGGACATAGATTGGAACTTTGGGAAGGCTTATTTATACGTTGAGAGGTAAAGGATAATGTCTTAGATGTCACATCCTTACATTAGGACCCCTCTGGTTTTTATGCAGTAATATCTTAGGCAGACACTACCACAGAATCATACACACTACTACAATACCTTTGAGTCTTGGTAAAAAAGTCCACATTTGGTGACCTCCAACAATTGCAATTTTTTTTAACCACAAACTCATTTCTGTAAGGTCCCCAAATTATAGTAAGATTCCTAAGTATTTTATCAGCGGAAAGATACTTAATTTACATGTATCCAAAAAAATGGCCGCCATTTTTCAACACCTTTTCCTTCCCCATGTTGGTAATATTCTCGTTCTACGTGCTTCTAAGCGCCTAATAGCACATTTAAGATAATGCGCATAATTTTAATTTCCATGCTATTTTTTGTATCTAGATTTTGCATAAATCCAAAATGACATGCAATCATGTAGTTTTTGCCTGTATCCTGGTTTTTGAACATCTGGTACCAACATTGGCTTATTTTTGGTTGTGACAGCCATTTTCAATTTCATAGCATAGCTGTACCATAAGACTGTTGGTTTCCTCATAGATGGGAATCACCATTTATGATGGGGGGGTAAACTTCCACCATCAGATCAGGATCAGATGTGGCCTCGGGTAGACCCCCTTTTTTTCAATTCAAAACCGGCTTGTCCCAAATGCCACCCCCTTTAAGTTAATTGTGTCTGACTTGTTACCCATGACGCCCTTTTCTTACTTCCTCCTGCTGTTCGCGGTCCCCCCCCTTTTCCTTTTCCACTACCCAAACCACTTTTTATTCAAAAGTCATTGTACCCAAAAGACCCACTTTTAAAGTGTCATGTTTGGGTTTTTACTTCGAATTCCAGCTTCAAAATCATTATCCACTTCCTTCCCATTGGCACAGCACATTGACTATACGTGTAAATTCTTACAATACCATAAGTAGTTACAGGCTTGTGCTTGATTCAAATTACCCATGTGACAAGTTGTTTTTGCAGTTTGAAACTTCTTTCAGTTTTAAATGTTTGTACACAATTACCCTCTTTTGCCAATTTTCTACCTAATGACCCTAATATTGTTGTTATCCAATGGTTCCCTTTTTAAGCTTCATATACCCAATGACCCGTGTTTTGTTCAGTTTGTGTACTGAATGACCCCCTTTTTCGGAAAGGCCAAACTGTTCACATGACGGTGGCACCTACCCTTCACTCTAAATAGGGAGTGCCCCAGGATCGTCCCCTCTGCGTATAAACCTCAGTATATGGCCTTTGGGTCCCACTGAAACGTCTACCAATTCATTGACCTGCATTATATTGTTAGAGCTCGTCAGGCTCTTCTTGTGTTTGGTGCTGTTACTGATGCTGGAGATTTAATATGTACATGAACAGTCGCAGACGGGTAAATCAGGGGCGGATCCAGATTGCAAAGTCAAATTACCCGGGGGGCGGAATGCTTAAACTTGCCCAAAATGGGCTTGATTTGCAAGATCTTGCAGAATTAACCGTTAGTCGCGCCCTCTCTCTTCGCCCCAGCCCTAGATCCTCGCCTGAGTATGGATTTATACCATGTGAATAGATCGTTGATTAAATTTCATGAAATAGAAGAGGTCCAAGCATGGCTTCTTCCTTCCCTGGGGTACCACTGATGCTAATGGTACCCAATCGGAAGACTGAATCTTTACCACAAGCTGGAGCTTTTTTTTACAAATCCACAAACACATTAGGTTCTCTTAAGGCGCCGTAACAGTTACGGTGTAGTTGGTGATTGCAAGGCTCAGTCAAAGGTTTTTGAAAAAATCCAAAACAATTGGATCAAGCCCGTTATAGTCATCGATGGATTTTGCCAGATCTTCAGCTGTTACAATCAGGTGTGTTTGGGCGCGGGGAAGGGGGGCTTGCAGCACATATAATATCTAAACATACACACATAGCTCAATAGACAACTAAAATAGAACAAATAAAGCGGAGGTATTAATTTGCGCATACGACGGTATGAAAAGACGTAGGTATTGTCAACAATGGGACGAGGAACGGATCCCAATACGCCCAGCTATAGTACTATATAATACCGTCAACTGTGGTGGCAATAACAAAATAGGGTGTTACTTACGATTGTCCCTAGACTTTTGCAAATCTTTGCAAAGTGGTCAAGATCGATGGCAGCTTCTTTCGTTATGCGAGCTGGTAGGGTGTCAGATCCTGTTGCGTTTTTTAAATATCATAATGACTGGGCAAAGGGGTGTAGTGTACCTCTTAAGATGCATACAAATTTATGATTAAAGTGAAAAATTCAAGAATAGGTAATAATCTTTCTTTAACCATTAAAAATGCATATCTGGCATTTCTATTTTCAACCATGCTCAAATTCAAGACGGGGGCCAATAGGACAGCTTCTAAGATCTTTCTTATAAAGGCTTTCGTCTTGATAATATGTTAACAAACATAAATATCCACCATAATGAATTTCTGAACGTCAAAGCCATATACTCATACATTCATTTGCACTAATTTATACAAGTTGCCATTTTAATTTTTAGAGGATAATTGAATAAATAACAAATATTTGGCTATTTGTTTGTTCTAAAGGTCTCAGCAGGAGGTCATTGGTATCATCGGTAATGTAAGCCTGTTGGGTAACAAATATGAAAGATGCGAGTTTCTTATAAGGGTTCAAACACACAACCTAACTTTAATTTATACTTTTCAAATTGTTTGATGATATAACAACATCTTACAAGTCTATCTTATTAATATATTTAAAAGATCTTATGAGTAAGAAATAAGTGGCCACCATCTTCAATTTTAAGCTCCGTACCAAAACACAAGTTGTCAGAAATGAGTTTCAAATGCTGAAAAACGTATCTCTTAGTATTTTAATTGTATTGTCCGGTTTTGATCCACCTCCATTCCCAGCCAACGCCACTGCGAACTCTTCCATAGATTTGTCCTATATACGTCTTAGACCCAGCATAGGGGAGATAAACCCCACTCAACTTGGACACATTGAACTGTTTTGCATTTCTCCTCCGCGTTTCGCTGTGAAATCAACTTTCATATCAGTTCCATGTCTTCTGATGACTTAGAACTTACTACCACTTAATCGCCTGCAACTATTTACTGGTTTCCAGGAGACGTGGGTGGTATTATGTTTCTGCCATGTGGGGCAGTAATCCTAATCCAGCTTTGTCCGCCTGCACCTGATTTTCAAGAGTCTAGCAGGCGGTGGCGGCCAAGCCTCATTCAGTATAGCAACTCACCAAAAATGTCCAAAGAAATTACAGCAATACTGATGCAAACCACAAACCATTTGGGTGCTTTGATGTGGGTCGGTCATGAGTGGGTCCCCATGACCACATTACTACCTCGTCCTCGTTCGTTATTCATACAAAATAAAATCAGAATACCCCTTCCAGTGGAGTGATTCTTCAACTCCAACGGTTTTGGAATAAGAAAATATTCCTTGACAACATAATAGAAAATTCAAATTTTTCGCCAAGATTTCCCTTTACTGTTAAACCAATGGCGACGTCTGAAATTGGATTTCCTTGGCCGCCCCCCCTGAGGCGAGCACAAAGATCTTAATAGGATTACAAATTGATGTTCATGATGACTTCTATGCTATTAAAACATCAAGCCGATATAAGTTTCGATTGGACAAAACTAATCTCATCCCGCGGTCCCCCTTTTTCCAATTTCCAGGTACATTAGCCTCATTATAAGGAATCTGATAAAGAAAAAAAAACGGTTTATAAAGAAGTATTTTTCTTAAACCACGATACCAATTTCTTTGTTATTTATTTTGTTTTTTTTCCAACCCTGGTAGAACGAAATTTTGAACGAATTTCACTGTCCCTGACCATATGTCGTTATAATGAGTTTCCACTGTATTTTAAATTTGACAAATTGAAAATGGTAATCATACATTCACAGTGTTATTAATATGCTTTAACTTTCTAAATAAACTTAGTGCTGTTGGGTCTGGCTACATTAATACACTATTTCTAACCATTTTGATTAACCGCTAACTATAAACACAATGCAAAACTTTTTTTACTCTTTTCTTCACACTATTTAAAAAAGAAATTTAGATACCTTGGTTGACTATTGTTAAGAAAATTTCAAAACCTTCCAAAATTTTAGAAAAGTTTTCAAATCTTTAACCTTTCAGATCTTTTCATATTACCCCAATTTTTTAACATTATAAATCTTACAGTATTATTATCATTATTATGGTAAATCGTGTTTTGCTTGCTGGGAATTTATGGAGATTTAACTAGTATAATACAATGGATGGTAACTTCAGATTTTTAAAAACCGCTTTGCTTGTTGGCTAGGAAATATTGAGCATCATAACAAAACAAAAGAGCACAATATTTCTCTCTCCCCCCACCCCCCGGAAACCCCGTATGCTACTACTATGTATCTCTTTAGAAACCTATACTGTATACGGGCAAAACAGAGGCAAAACGATTCCGATCTATTTTGAAATCCAAGGTGTCTGCCCACTTACGGATCCAATTTAGTTATCAATATTCCTATTTGCTTCATTTACACTGAACACATGTTTTATTATGCGCTCCATTTTTCTGATTAACTTGTAAAAATAGTTTCTCAATTTTGTTTTGGGGGTGGGGTTCCATGGTGAAAGCGCTTTTGGTTTACTGTGGGAGGGATAGGGGGGAGTGTCCCTGGTTTGTTTTTGCAGCTTCGCCTGTTTTGGATTGCGCGGTGGGGGAGGGGGGGAGTTTCCCAAGATGTAAAATTAGAAACTGATCAATGTTCTGTACTTTTAAAACAAAACAGTGTGAGATCAGGGAATTCCCCATAGAGTTATGTATGGAAAGTGAGTGATTCAGATGAAGTAAATTATGTGGATTTCAATTGGTCAGCTAGTGCAAGGTTTATGTTTATGCATGATTCTGTAGTAATATCTAGTTTTAGACTTGGGATCTTTGTGAAGTCAGTGTATAGTTGAGATTTGGGGGCGGATGAGTCTCGCGCCCAGCAGTTGAAATCAGGAACTAAACTAGAGCTCTGGAGCTATACCAGTATAATTATTATGTTAGCAGTTTACTCTACAATAATGGTAGGAATTGAGTTCTACATCTAGTGCAGGATTTATTACTTTGGATTGCCCCCGGAGCTTGAGAGCTAAATTGTCTGCTGTCGTCTTTTGTAGCCAAAAGAGCTTCATTTTTCTGAACAAAAGTGATTCCAATTTGTGAGTTGTATATGCGGACACAGCGACAGTCTGCTGGGGTATTTACCGGACATTTTATTATTGTGGAACATTTGTCATCGAGGAAAGCCCCGTCGTCGTGAACCTGCTGGACAAGTTTACTTCAGGACTGAGAAGAATTCCCTTGGAATATTACCTGGGTTTTGTATGAACTTGTGCGCTGTCTTTGGAGTCTTCACTGAGAGTACATATCATCGTTGACCTGGAACGCCTCTTTATGAACATTAAGTATCAGTCATATAAATTGTGTGTAATTGTGTAATTTTTGATTTAAAAAAATGTAATGTTTTGGAACTACCAAATTCTGAACCAATTACACATCATTCACATCTGTTAATTATATAAAATTTAAGATCACTTGTGCACGGCTCATTTTGTTTGTGTTTTTGAAAGGTATTTCTGACCTTAGATGTCTACGAGACGTCATAACACATGGGTAAAGACACCTGACCTAATCGTGCTTCTACAGGTCTCAGGGACGAGATATTAAAAACAAAAAAGAAAACAAACAAAACAAACAAAACAGAATGGCTACAAAAACAAATGCCATAGCATCGTAAAACGTCGTTATATGTTTTTATTGTCTCGCCTTAACTTTGTTCGGCAGAGCCTTAGTATCACTTTCTGTCTGTCCGTCTGTCTGTCTGGTCTGTCTGTCTGTGCTGTCTGTCATGCTGTCGTGTGCGTGAGTCTGTGACGGGCTTGTGTACGATTTACTGGAGTTCGTAAGGGCCTATGATGAGTGTAACTTGGTGGAAATAAGTGGTCCACGAGTTTTTTACCTGATTAGATTTTGGGGGCGTAAAATATGAAAAATAAATTTGTCTCTCTTGCATAATTAACGAAAATTTTTCCCGCATGCTTGTGGTACAATTTTTCGGGAGTTCCGTAAGGCGTATTGATGATGTAACTTGGTGGAAGGGAGCGGGCTGGAGAGTTTCTCGAACTGATTAGATTTCGGGCGTATTTCGGGCAAATTAAGTATGCAAATGAGCTAATTAATATGCAAAACAACAGCGTAATTGCTATAATTTTGAAACGGTACATTGGATCCGGAAAATTCCTTCACTGCATGAAAGCTTATTATGGTGCGCCTTCTTTTTTCCAATTGAGCCGGGTGGGTGATACAAGCGGCTTAGGTAGGCACATGAGCGTAATTAAAATATGCTAATTACTGTATCTCTAAAAACGTCAACGGATAGGCAAAATTCCTTCGCTGCATGAAGAATACTATGCCATGCAGCTTTTGGGTGAATCAAAGTGGGTCAAATGCAATGTGGGCCGATTAAGGGGCATTTTTGATACAATTGATCTATTAATATTCTAATTGCTGTATCACTGAAATGGTACATTGGATATCAAAATCCTTTCGCTACAGAGACTTTATATCCGTACATCTTTTTGATGAATCACAATTGCGATCAAAGTGCACGTGGATCATTAAAGGGGCATGTTTTGATGCAATTGTCTACTTAAATATGCGTACTGCTGTATCGCATAAATGTACATTGATTGCAAAATTCCTTCGCTACTGAGACTACTAAGGTAACATCTTTTGTGTGAATAATACTCATGTGGCAAAATGCATGGGGGCCCCTTAAAAGGGTCATTCTTTTTGGATTATTTTAAAATTGCAACTAATGCTAAACGCTGTGTTCCATTCAACCAAATTTTCTTCAGGTTGTCAATGGTCATGTGAAAATACAACTACACCTTCAAAAAGAATTTATCAGGAGTTTGTTTCCCTTACAATAAATTAGGTCATCATGTCTTGTTTTATCTGGCAGTATATGGCTGTGGTGATTTGGTGGTTTACAAAACAAGAAGACTTATCAAAATGGGGTGGGAGTACACCACCACAATCTATATAGCTAATCAGTGCCCATGTTGTCATTTAAATGGTTTTTTCTACTTCTGGTCCTCATTTTGGGTTTCGCCTGTTACATTCTTGAAATGTGAAAATTTAGCAAAATTGTGCATTTCACCACTTTTTGGACACCTGTAGCGACTCAAAATTAAAATGTGGTCACATGATATTTTTTCAAAAAATAGTGTGCCAAATGGAATCAATTTTCATATTTTTACTCTAAATTTTAGTGAATTGTAAGGGATTTTTGCATGGACTTTTCATGATTAATATATCTACAATGGAAAATGTTGTGGCCCTGGGGTGGTGTCAAATGAAAGAGCAGGAAATAAAGAATATATAAATGCAAACCGGGGGTGTACTCTAACCATCTCTTGGTTATGAGTATGTTGGGGGCATTTACAAGATTAATATCTCCAAACGGAAGATGTGGTGACCTTGGGGGATTGCGTATTCAAAGAGTGAGAAGGATAGAATACTATAAATGCAAAAACCCGGGGGGCGACTCCTAAGCATCTCTTACTTGGGCTCATGGGGGGACTTTTCCAAGATTACTATCTCCACAATGGAAAATGTTGTGACCCCTAGGGTGGTGTCAAATGAAAGATAGAGGATAGAAGTTATCAAAATGCAAAACCGGGGTTGTGCTACTCCTAAACATCTTAGTTATGATCTTGTTGAGGACTTCTCAGGATTAATATCTCCACAATGGAAAATGTGGTGACCCCTGGGGTGGTGGTCAAATGAAAAGGCAGGAAGTAAGAATACTATAAATGCAAACGGGGTTGCTACTCCTAATCATCTCTGACTTATGCTCGTGGGGGGGGTTTCAACTTGTCCCCCAAGATGAATATCTCCAAAATGGAAAATGTTGTTGACCCCTAGGGTGGTGTCAAAGAAATAGTGGGAAGTAAACTAGTTAAGAAATTGAGTTATATGTTGCGTAACTTTTTTGGGGAAACTGGAACTCGCACAGTTGCACTCTGGTGTGACGCTTTTGGTCTGAAAATTAAGCGCGAAAGCAGGCGAGACTGTGGTTCGAGAACCGCCTTGTTAATCTTTGTCCATGGGTATATATGCAAGGTTTAATGCCTCTGCAAGTCTCAAATACGAAAATATGGCCAAATTTGGAAAATTTGCACTTCGTTAGTCATATTGGATTTGTGAAAATTGCAAACGATTTTAAACAAGAGTTTAAATGTCTTCAAAAATATGAAGTTGAAAACAAATTTGGATACAAAAATAATGGTGCAGAACAAATGTCAAAGGTAAAGTCTTAAAAAAGAAAAAAATAAAAAACTTAAAAAAAGCAAAAATTAAAAAAAAAAATGTTTAAAATGCAGATTTTTTTTATTTTTGCAATTAAATTATTTTCCACTAATGGATATTTTATAACTTTAGAATGTAATTTTTGCATATGCAATTTGATTGTTTCTATTGTAGTGTCTGCTTAGATCTTATTGTGATACTTGCCTGTAATAAAACAAAAGAGGCGTCCTAATGTAAACATTTTACATCATCAATCACATATTTTACATAAAGGCACACATCACTGAAGCTTCTAATCTATGTCCAAAACTATTTGTGGTCACAAATTCCGGAAAACTGTATATAGGTATGCAAGCCGTGTGGAGCTCAAACGGTTAAAATGTACAATGCGAGAAAAATAAGCTTGATGTTGCAAGTGTTACAGACATCAATGCAGATTTATTTTTTTTTCGCAGTATCATTTGGCAAATTATATCATAATTAAGGTTCTCAAAAGGCATTGGTCTTAAAGATATTATAAAAGTATCATATATAATATTTTTCAAATCCATATATTTTACTGTTGGGGAGGGAATTTTGATTACGTCATCAAATTTTGGACCAATAGAAGACTTGATGTCATATGTTGAAATCAAACATAGATTTCCTTTACTCAGAACACCAAATTCCTATGAGAAGTGTAAAATGTGAATAAATTAGAATAAATAGTCTTACCAGAGAAAAAGCAGTATTTTTAGACCTCGGATAACAGAGAAATTACTTTTGAGAAAATTGCAATTGAAAAAACTCTATTTTGTACAAGTTTAAAAATCAATTCAAAATGAAATTAAACCATTCTCTAACACAAAATTTAATATCATATATCTTCCAAACAAAGTGAAATAAAAAAGCTTTATAATATGGACTATTTGCAAATGCAAAAAAGAAAAAGTAAATTTCAGATATTTTCACAAAATTTGATGACGTCATCTTTATTGCGTAATATCTCTTTTTTTGCAATCCAGACGAATTTAACGACCTCTGGATTCGGAATTTCGGGTTTCCTACTATCGATATCTGTTTGGTTGTAAAAAAGTTCTCTCGAGGTAACCCTATCTTAAATTTTAAAGCCTATTTTAAAATGTTGGAACTGACTAGTAAACGTAAATCAATGGAAGAGCCGTTGTCAGGGCTCCAGCTTTTGGCCTATGGGATCCAGTAACGGGTGCAAGTTCGATTCGTTCCCAAGCCAGTTCTGTCCCAGTCAGTTGGTCCCAGTCAGTTCGGACCCATATAAAATCATATTATGATTACCCTGCCTAACCGTATGTGTTCCAAAAATGCAAGTTGACATGTTTATTACGTCTACTTTGAAATCCACAGGTCTTAGAAATGTAGATTTTGAAATATTCCCCTCATTTAAAGGACAAAGTTTAGATTTTTATATCATCTGAACCGTTATCCTTTAGTAATCCATGTGTACCTATTTTATGAAAATTGGTCGCATCTGTAAGAAATTCGCAATTTTGTATTTTCTTTCCGTAAACGGACAGTGGACTATGGGACCATTGGAAACAGCAATTGCTTTCATAAAGCAAAACGCAAGATGTCGGGAATCAACTCAAACTTTTTGTGAATAAGCTTTTCTCAAGGATATCTATTGGATCAATTAATAAAAACAGAAGGGCTGAAATCACGAAATACACCTTTAATTATTTTTAATGTTCATCATTTAGCAGTTGGTAACAGCATTTACTTATTTTCCCCAATTCCGTCAGTTATTTGCTATAGGCCTACTCGTATATCCAAACATTTACAACATTGAGCAGTTTCGATGTGTGTACTGTAAAAACACTGACTAATCTTTAGATTTATTAAACACTTCAATGCATAGTAATTGTGATATACCATAGGATGCAAGAGGCTTTGCTTAGTACATATATGGCCTATTGATAGCACATCCCTGTTCCTAGATCTAGCTGCTAATATCGATATTGATTTGCTAAACCTCGCAAATTAGATTGGGTTTCCTTGTTTGCCGAGACTATCAAATTGGGATTTTCTGAACTCTTAAACTGGACCTTTCTCGATTTGCGCGACTCCTAAACTGGGTCTACCCATAGAACTATATGGTTTTAACCTCAGTTTGCTTATGGAAGGATTATTCACCTCAACTTCCTTCAAGTCTTACGATGAAGCACTGGTGACCTGAAGAAATCATAATATAAATGAAAAATAAAAAATAAATAAAAAACTTCATTCGACAACAACAAGAGTAGGTTACAAGCACGTTATTGTTAACACGCATTTTCCCATTGGGACCGAATTGGTCGTGGGACCGAATTGCCGGTGAGAACCGAACTGACTGGGACCGAATTTACGGTTAGACAGATTGGCATGGAACCGAACTAACTGGGACCGAACTGGTTTTGGGACCGAATCGACGCCATTCAAGTAAACAGCCCCTGGCTGATTAGTTAAATGCTCGGCAGTGTTTTAATCGCAAGTATATAAAATTTTCCAACATTTTCATAATTTACTTCACCCAAATTAAGAATTTAGTATTTGACTTCAATTTGGAGACAAGATGGTGGTGGTTTGTGCAGAAATAGGAAAAAGGAGCAATTTTTTGGCAAATTAGAGAAATGAGGCGAGTATAATTTTTAGAATCACTGCTGTTGTTTTGTTGTGCATGCTGCTGTTGTTGAGTGCTACCAGGATGGTGAATACGACATTGTGACAGTGTTACACCAATTCGTCCAAATCTCTGTTGAAGACCCCCTTTTTTTTGTCAAGTTTTTTGGGCAATTTTCAGGACATTTTGTTGAAAATGGATCGAATAAGCACCCAAAGACGTCGTAGAATGCCCTGGCAACTGATGGATTTTGAGTATGCCATCACAAATGATATCTAATTTCTGACGTTTAAACGAGTATCATCGTAGGTGTATATGTACAGTAGTTTGCTTTTATGAATTGTTGAAAATGAATATTTTCCCCTCTTCTAAAAACACTTTCAGAAGCGTTTCTATCACGGTCAGTAATCCTTGGTGAACATTCTTCATAAAAAAAATTTGTCAAAAATGGTTGCCATGGCAACAGTTTACCATGGTAACATGTCCAGAATGAAATGATCATTTTGTTTGCTACACGATCCCACCATCTTGGACTTTCATAAATTAGCTCGTTCACGTAGCGTGGGCACGTCGCCGTACCTACCGCTTAGGAGGGAGAATAGTAAGGGGTTCGTAGCTAAAAAGCCAGAGTAGTCTAGGCGAGGGGTTAAAATAATGTTCAGATTATATTAAAAGCATGTAAAAATTGGCCACAAATGATCAAAACAACATTCCAAACATTTTAGGGGGTGGACGCCAAATAATCTCTATAGTATAGCAAACGGTTGCTAGGCAACACATTTTCCTAAGCACACCGGTAGATAGGATGTCTATGGACCAATGATATTCAATGACTAGAATGTATTTTAGTATATACACACTTCAACTTTCATATAAACATTATTTTGAAGCACTTGCCAACACCACAAGACCAAATTGCAGTTGATAGGCAACACAGTGTACTTAGCAACCAGTAGAAAAAAATTGCCTGTCGACAACGATAATTTATGAATTACATCATACGTTTTTAACCAATAACTCCTTTATCACAATAACCTCGTTTTGTACAATTATTACCTGCTAAATTCATAGTTCCAAGTTTTGTAATCATCTGAGTAAGTCCCCTCGCTTTGAATATGTATTTATTTCAATCACAATAAGTAGTTGAAGCATGCCCCGCTATTGGGACTATTTAATCCTATCCTCATTAATCCAACACTTTGTTTTTATGTAACAGGTTTGTATAGATGATTTGGTGGTGGAAGATTGTGGTAATGGTCTACTAACCTATGTACCCCTAGCCCTGCATATTTCACCAAATAAACCTCCACAGCCAGAAACTAACCTACCCCTGCACGCTTCAAGATGCAAGCCATTCACATTTAAGATACCGAGGCAACGGGACTGGCCTAATGGCACTTTGTCAGCTAGGACCACCAAAGGAACATTTGACACATTCGCACTGATACAGGTGAAAAACTATAGCCCGAACAATATTCCTTCAATTTACTGAACTCCGCTGCATGCCAATATAGATATTCACGATTGGACCACATGGAAAGGAATTGAGTCCACGCCCCCTTAAGGAAAGGGCAAAGTGGCATAAATCATGCTACTTAAAGTTTGGTAAAAGTAAACTGAAGCGGAAGCGTAAAATCCCTGAAGAAGCAACAACTTCCAAGCGGTTTAAGCAGTGTCGGTGAGCACTACCTCATACCGTAGACAGCAAAATGCCTGTGTGCTTTTTTTGTTCCAAACCGGAAACCAATGAGAAACTTCATGAAGTCTCCACATTTCAAGGAGATTTCCACGTGCGGAAAGGTGTGCACATGAACTCCAAGATGGGGAGCTTCTAGCGAAATTAAGTGCAGATGGACCTTATTGCCTTGAAGCAAAAATAACCACAAGATGCATCATCAACCTGTACAATAGAGCACGTGGAATGGTTCAACAGGCGCCAGATACCTTAAGGGAACAAACATACAAGGCATTGCAATGCTGAAATGATATCTACATTGAAGAGAGCAGAAACAAGATGAAGACACAAAGGTGGTCAGGCTTGCTGATCTTAACAAGCTATATAGATGCGGCTGGATCAGCTTGGTTGTTGTTGGTACACAAGAGTAAATAGTACACACCTCAAAGACAGGATCCTCATGCATCTCCCACGATTATAATGAAAAGAGGAGATGTGTTCATGGCATGTGAGGATGACATAGACACTGTTCTGCGACAAGGATATCAGACTGATCGAGATGAGCAGAGTGGCATGATGCCCAAATTGCTGATACAAACACGTGATATTTTACACAGAATGTGTCTTCTCATGTCTCTTGAGCCAGAGGCAATCAATGAATCGTGTCCGCAGTCCGCTTTGGTTGTTGTTCACTAGTCTGAATGATCGTCAAGGGTCCACATATTAAAGATCAAACCAGTAACACATGCCTTAGCCAACCAGTGTTCACCATTGCTCAGCTACCTGTGTTCAACTGCATTAAAGGCCGGGACTATGAAAAGTACCACACGTTTATCATAGCAAAGAACGTGAAACGCCACTACCAGTCTACTCGGGACTTAAGATCCACGCCTTAACCAGGGAACGGCAGTTGGTTGGTAGCCTTTTTGCTCTTGGTGGGTCAGCCTCCTCATATGAATCGCACTATGGATATATTAACTTTCCAATTAGAATTTGTCTGCGATTATATCACCAGATTGTCAACAGTATGCCTCCCAGATCCAAAAGGTCATTTTATCACTGCACCGGCAGACAATATTGACCACAATCCAGGCTCAGCTACATCCACTGGTTCATTTCATGTAAAAGTGTTTCCTTGTTCCAGAATGTTACAACTGAGGAGGGTACCTCGAGTGATGATACTGACCGTGGTTTCACCCATTCTATAGCAACTTTGAAAGGACAAAGAAAGGTGAAGGATTTGCCCATCGCTTACAATGAAAAAAGCCTACCATCGGCCATCAAACGATGTCTATGTTCCATCCCCTACTAGTAACCGGACATCTTCTTGCGATACTCTGAGTAAGGAGATGGAGAATGAACAGCTGGCTAAACCATGGTAACCTGCATGCAGATGAAATATCTCCAATCTAAACATTATCCTGGCCATATACTATGCTATTCCTGATAGCAGAACCAGACATCCTACCATCCATCAATGCCTGCAACCCTTTTTTGCGAGGATGCCAGTACTCCCTCGATGCTGCGTCACTGTTTTGAGGTAATTCAAGCAGCTGTGGCACCATGCACCAACCCTAACCAATTCCAGTGATAACTTTGATCAGCCCTTTATTTGCCAGATGAAGCACACTACAATGGTTTATGGACAGGCTTTTTGTGAGGACAAGTTGTCTTTTGGGTGTCTTCAACATCGAAATGAAAATGCAACAAAGTATTGGGTCATTGCTTGGAAGGTAGTGGTTTCCAGAGGCAAACTTGGCTACTCCCTGGCTTGTAGAGTCGTTCCTGAAGGCATCCCATTCCCCCGCACAGACATTGCCCACCAGTCACTGCATGTGCACTCTACATTCTCTTTCAGGTTTAATACTAAGCGGTGGACATCCCTACTAGAAATGTCCATCTTTATTTATTTTTTATGTTTATCGTTTGTTGATAACAACGATATGGATTTCAGTTTAATACAAGCGTTGGACATCCGCTATAGAAATTCCCAATCTTTATTTATTTTTTTATGTAAATCTTGTTTGGTTGGATACAACAATATATGGCTTTCAGATTACGTACGCGGTGGGACACCCGCTTTAGAAAATGTCCATCTTTTGTTATGTAACTATAAAACATTTCATTAATGTATTATTATTGGGAGGGTATTAAGAGGAACATACCCAATTGGCGGCCCATTTGACGCCATCTTGAATTTGAAAACATATATGATGATACGAAATGGGACAGATGTAGACTTTTGATCAGGAAATATCATTCATAATCAATGGATTGGTAACTAACTACTTAAATGTTGGCGAAATGGATTTAAAGGAAATACTCTATTGGAGCCATCTTGAACAAATGGTTTAGGGGCCTTTTTTGGGAGGGGACATCCTGATTTGTGTTGGAGGGTATGCTAGAGAGGTTACAAAGTTTGATTTAGTATAGTCTGGGTGGTGGTACCAGCTCAGTGGAGTATCGGGCCTCCTGATCTGAGGGGGCATAAGTTCCCAGTCGGAAATTTTCCCTTCGCAGGGGGGTCAAAAGGCCAATTTTTACCGGTCAGAGGGCTAAAAAGGCGATTGTACTATGTTTTTAAAAATTTTCCCGGGCAAAGTCGTCGGGGGGGGGGGGGGGGGGGGGAACTTCCCCCGCCTGTTAGCCAGTGCCCCAGATCGGTGTTGGTAGCCTCATTATAGGCATTGTGCTAGGGAAATTTGTTACTAGCAACCGTGCTAAGAAAGTGTTGGTAATTTTGCTCCACCCCTGAAAATGATCAGTTGGGGTCAAGGAATAATATGCCAAGTCTTATGACCTTTATCATTTTTCGAGCAATAGGTGCTGTATTTTGCACCCCTTCGCCTCTAGACTAGAGCAACCTGGGGCTATTTCTAATATGTAAAACTTGTCTGATACAAAGTTCTAACATTGAAAACGGTCCATAATAGTTCAAAGAATAACCACAAATCTTGCCATTTTGTGTCGCCTGAACGAAGTTCATGGAGCATGAGAGTGACGGTGCCGCAATATATGTGGTAGCTTTTTGGACTGCCATTATTGCATATTCATGAATTTTAAGTAGTTAGTTGCTATTTTTCAGACATTCGGTTAACTTTGAATGCTCTGCTGGCTAAACGTAATACGATTTTACTTCACACTGGTAGGATGATAAAATGAGTGCCAAAATATATGGATAGCTTTGGCGTATATTGCATATTCATGAATATTAATGCTTATTTGGCGATCAAAATGATAACTTTCCCCGCAAGGCTTGTGGGCAAGATCTGGAGAAGTTCATAAGGCGTATAAGGATGGTAACTTGGTGAAGGAAGCGGGTTAAAGAGTTTCGAAACCTGATAGGATGATTGGGCATATTTCGGCGGATTACATTATGCATATGAGCTAATTGAATATGCCAAAAATTCAGCGTAATCGCAATTTGAAACGGGCTTACATCAGAGATGCAAAATTACTTCACTGCACGAAAACCCATTATGGTGCGCATCTTCTTTGCCATTTGAAAGTTCCTGATACATTCGGCTTAGGTATGCAAATGAGCTAATTAAATATGCATAATTGCTGTATCGCTAAAATAGTACATCGGATATGCAAAATTCCTTTGCTACATGAAAACTACTATATCATGCATCTTGTGTGTGAATCATATGGAGGGGGAAGGGTGGGGTTTAAGTGGCGAGGTGGGGTGCGTCGGGAAAAAAAAAAAAAAAAAAAAAAAAAAAAAAAAAAAAAAAAAAAAAAAAAAAAAAAAAAAAAAAAAAAACACTGCCGGGGAGCAGTCGGGTGGGATGCGACGGGGAGGGGGTGGGTGTGTCAGGGAGGGGGATGTGACCCTATGCAGCCTTTGTGACCCCATCGACCTTGGGGACCTCAACGTAACCTGGCTGACTCATGTCATCTTTCGGCCCATTCAAATGGTGTGCCGGGAGCGTCGGGTGGTATGTACGGGGAGGGGGTGGGTGTGTCAGGGAGAGGCAGGGTGGGATCGTCGGGGCAGGGTGGGGTGACCTTGGTGACGTGACCTTGTGTTACTGGTGACCTTGACCTTTGTGCCTTAATGCGACCTTGGTGACGGCTTGGTGACCCCATGTGACTGCACTTGACCCTTTGTGACCCCTATCACCTTGTGACCCCATGTGACCTCAGTGACCCCATGTCACCTTGGTGACCTCATGTCACCTTTGACCCCATTCACAAACCACGATGGCAGACGACACTAGCGGTCCAACGGCCGCGATGTATTTTTCGTACATTTCGGTTACACTTTTTTAAAAAGCTCTGCTGGCTAAACACTATGCCTGATTTACTTCAAACTTTCTAATCATCATTTGCCAAACTTCATCATAATGCAAGTATTCGCGCAACCAGGCGACACTTTTGGTGGAGAACCAGCTGGTTTTCTAAACACTTAAATAAATCGTGATAGGACACTCGCTCAACGAAGTGGAGGCATACTGGCATGAAATTGTTACTTATGGATCGCCGGTCATGCGCTGTACCGTGGCGTCATTCCCGGTTTACGTCATACTGCATATATAATTAGGTGACTTATCGAAAATGGTGGCGCTATTACTACGCATGCGAATCGTCTATGGCATTTTGTACACAGTGTCACCCGCCTGGCCGTCTCTTATAAACACAGCTGGCTTTGCTACTCATGATTCATCTTAAGCGGTGAGAATTGATGGCAATCGCCATGTAAAAAACATCTGAATTTTGATATTTCTTGCACACTTACGAAGCCTGCATTTATAATTACCAATCTACAGAGATCAAGGAAACTATAGTCAACAAACATTTATCGCTATATTGGCAAAATTCAACGCAGGATGAGAGGAGACATTGGTCAAATTAATTCATGACTCGACTACATATTTCTTGTACAATCTCATGCCAGCGGGAAATTCAACTTAACTCTGCATTACTCATATACTTCAAAGGAGACCAGCTCTAACCAGAAGCGTCATGATGAGGAACCAGGACTTCCTATAAGTTAAAAAATAATTCAAACAACAATCCTAAAATACAATTAGCGTGACGGTCGTAAATGCCGGTAGCGGATGATGAGGGCTTCACCGTTGTGAAACAGGGCTTTCACCGCGGGTGAAACAAACCGTGGAAAGCCCAGTAATCCCCGTATCGCGATGAAAACAACCTAATTTGCGCAAATCAAAAGTCTCATCAGTTACCATTAGCCATTCCCTTCAGGGTCATCGCAAACCGGGCTGCAAGTACCACCGTCCACCCCCAAACACAGTTTACACGAATCCACACGTGCGTGTACCGCTCTTGTTTTATGTTACAATTAAAACACAACAGAATTAAAACATGTCCTTGCAACTTTATTAATCAATATATATGTACTAACTAGCTACGTAGACTTGGTTTCTGTCTGTCACAAGTAAAACATCACAGATCTGGATTTATTTTAATAATGCTAGGTGTATTAACAAAATACAAAATTTGGCATCCCATTTTTGACTCTATATATATAGTTATTTGTTTTTTTTCTTCAGGCTCATAAAAACATGTGCCTACTTGCAACGAGCTTGCACATGGTCTGATTTTTAAAGTTTCATACAAGCAAAACATAATGATTTTGAACCTTTTTATACTTGCATAAAAACAGCCTTTTTATACTTGCATTAGTAAATTCAAAACACTGAATTTTTTAAATGGACGACATTTGAAAACAAAAGGTGCTTAAATTTATGCAATGTGGCACTTCATTTAATGCTTATCACTTATTGTATCGTCTAAGTGTGTTTTAATTATTACTATAAAACTGACTTGGGTTTAACATAATTAGGCTTAAAACTTTTGTCACACCAAGAAAAGTGTTTTTAAATGACCCATCACACAAACAATAACATACAAGCCATTTTTATGCAAATTAGGCTCTAATTATCAAATTATTAATGAGAGTCCTTGGGTCTCAACATTTTAATTTGATAGAAGGACCCCCTTGGATCATAATTCAAAATAGCACTTCAAATCTGGTGAAATTCAACTAGCATTCCTTTTTATACGATGTTGTGGTTAATTCCATTCACCGATATCGCAGAAACCGGAAAAATCTCGCAAAATTTAATGCAAATTAAGCCATAATTATTGCAAATTATTACCTTGCATGGCACATTTATGTAAGATTGAAGTCTCATCACCTGTACTTGTACTCCTAAAACCCTTCAAATGGTGAAAATTAACAAGTCATGGCATTTTAATGCATTGTAGTTTATAAGGTGCAACATAGGATACCCATCATTTGTTAATACGGTCAAAAATCCCTCATACCAGTCAATTCTTTGAAGTCCCGTGTAAAATAAGCTGAAAATGTAACATTGACCCATTGGGTATGTTATTCAATTTACAACCAACTCCATGTAGGGTTTTACAAGCACACCTCATTTTTTTCTGAAGTCAAGGGTCACTATAATGTCAAAGGTCATGTTAAACCTATCAGTGACCACAACAAAAGGCAACCTCAAATCCACACCACATCAGCAGCTGTTTCTGCCAAACAGCAACCTCAATAAACAATCCCACTCCCTAAAATGCTGAAATAAACCATTTCCATTCTTAGAATGCAACAAAGATTAACAAACCACCAAGTATTGGTCTTTAGTATGTTTTCATTGTTTACACACTTAAACAATTTCTTTTACCTGTATTTGGGCTACAAAATAAAGCTTTCTTAATTTCCTTATATTTCCCTATATACGCTAATTTGGTATTGGCTCCTATACAAAAATGCAACTTTTCACTTTCACCAACAACTAAACTGTTTCAATATATGCCTTTCTTTGTATTTCAATATATTCTATTTTTTATACTTATTTCAAACACTTTGTACTAAGTCAAGTTGCAATACACTGCAAAGATTCATCTGATATGTGTCTACCGTGCCTTTCTACTAAGTATTTCCCAACCACATGAACAACCCAAACACGACTCTCCCCTTGGGGGCGCCCCTTTCCTTTTTAAAGGAATTTTTATTATAATTGGGTGACGTTTCATCTCAAAGTCAGAAGTAGGCACACTATGTATTGCTATTAATTTCCGTCAAGCGCTATCTCTGCATATCATCAACTTTGCATGCAGGGACTTTTTAATTTGATCGTTGACGGTGTTGTGAGGTCAGGTCAGGTAAGAAGTCTGTATTGTAGTGCATGTGTTTACGGCTGACACCCTGTGTGAGTTAAAAGGAGTTGAGCACGGTTTGTTTTTGGTACAATAAGTAGACCACGTTTGTTTAAGTTATTCGTCCCATATCTATAGTTGCTGCTATAGTTCAGACCGAGTGCCTTGTGGTAAATTTGTAGCTGCTTAAATAATTCCGGGTCTTCGATGTGCTATAGGGCCAATTGTTGAGGCAAGTTTTTCCAGTCTATGAAGATTGATTTGGACAAAATTTAGGAGGCCGAATCTAAAACAAAGTAAGGTATGTGGGTATGTACATAAGACTTAACATAGCTGACCTGCGGATGCGGAATATATTATATATATATTATCTATATATCTATATATATCATATATATCTATATCTATATATATATATATCTTATATATATAAAACCGCTATATCGCACCTTTGGGAGACCCTTTTTTTTTGTTATGTCCTAATGAATACGTTAGGGATACCTTTTACTGTCTCCTAACTGTTCCTTTAAATTGCGGTTTATTCCGTCACAGGATCTGAATAATGTTATGCAAATGAAGGTACTCCACTAGAATAAACAAAGGAATGAATATTAATTACTTTAACTAACTATAAGACTCATTATAACTAATGATTATTTATCTGTCTCCCTAATATACCATTTGTAGAAATCTATATATATAATATATATATTATATAATATATATATATATAATCATCATATATAATATCTCTATAGATATTATATATAGAATATCTATATAGGCCAGTTTTCAATATGCCCCGAATTATTAAGACCCCTAAGTTCCTAAAAACGAGAAATATAAAAAGGCTATAGAATATCTGCATAGCATTGGGTTGTTTTCAACTCGCGCAACGCTAAATCCGATGTACTCCTTGGGCAAAAACACGTAATATTCTGTTTGATTAAGACATGTAAGAAAGTTCAATACCTTTTAAGTTCTTAGCAGTATTTCATATTCATGAAAACACCATATATATAGAACTCTCCTGTAGATCCTAGTACCCTTTAATATGCCCCTGAGGTGTTTTTCCCTATAATCTTTTATATACAGTAAATAGCCTAGAATATAGCTTGTGGGGCGTAATAAGGACATAGTATAATAGTGACGGAACTGTTTTCTATAAATTAAACAAGATTAATACCACTGCACATTAAAGAGACTCTAAATACTAGGACCTTACTCTGCCCCAACACGCTATATTGTACGGCTATTTTGTTAAAAAGGTATCTGTGAAAAACACCTCGGGCGTATTGGTCCTAGTATATATAGTCTCTAATAGTTCTAATTAAATTTTGTTATACTGAAAAAAAACAGTTCGTTCACTATTAATACAGGATCCTTAATACGCCCACAAGCTTATATTTAGCGGCTATTTACTGTATAAACGGGTATAGGGAAAAACACCTCCGGGGCATATTAAGGTCCTAGTAGATATAGAGTCTAAGTATAAAAGTGTTGGTCTATTATATTAGATATAGACATTCTGATTTGAGCCCCACTGGGGTAGAATCCCCCTTTCTGAAAAGGGCGAGACTCAGCTTGCTGCGTTGCTTTTGGGGGTGACAGTTGTTTTAGGGTCCAGAAAGAGGGGCTACTTTAAAAGAAAGGAATGGAGAAAAATCAAGGAGAATATTGAAAAAACACTCCAGGCATATTAATTCCATGGACCAGCAAAGAGGTAAATTCCCTGTGTAAGAAAATTTCATTTTCACAATGCAGGGCATATTAAGGTCCTAGTATATAGGACCTTAATATGCCCTGTAATTTTTTTCCAAATATTCTCTCTTTTAGATCTGGTTTTTCCACTCATTCCTTTCTTTTTAAGTAGCACCCTCTTCTGGACACCCTAAACAACTGTCACCCCAAAAAGCAACTCAGCAAGCTGAGTCGTCGCCCCTTTCAAAACGGGGATTCTCCCCTCAGTCGGTGCCAAATCCGAATGTCTATATCCCATATTATATAGACCAACACTTTTACACTTAGACTCTATATATACTAGGACCTTATATGCCCCGGAGGTGTTTTTTACTTATACCTTTTAACAGTAAATAGCCGAAAATTAGCTTGTGGGGCGTATAAGGACCTAGTATAATAATAGTGACGAACTGTTTTTTTTCAGTATTAACAGATTCAATTAGGCATTATTCGAGACTCTATATACTAGCCCCTTAATAATGCCCCGGAGGTGTTTTGTCCGCATACCTTGAATACAGTAAATACGACATTAGCTTGTTGGGCGTATTAAGGACCTAGTATAAAAGTGACGGCACTGGTTTTTTTTTTCAGTATTCACAGATTAAATTAGCACTATTAGAGATTCTATATACTGGACCTTATATGCCCCGGAGGGTTTTTCCCTATACTTTTATACAATAAATATCATAAAAAATATACTTGGGGGGCGTATTCAGGACTAGTAATAATCAGTGGACGGAACTGTTTTCTAGTATTAACTAGGAGACGATTCTAACCATTTCCTCATTCGGCTGTTTTACGGATTTAGGGGGTTTAGGGTTTACATTTAGGGTTGGGTTTACGGTTGCGATTAACCCTCACTCTAACCATAACCCTAACCTAAGTCACTGGTCGGTAGATAACTGGACTTTCTCCTACCCCTAAGTCACTGGTATTGGGAAGTAGATCACTGGCTTTCGCCCTAACCCTAATTCACTGTAGTGAGTAGATCACTGGAGCTTTAGCCCTAACCCTAGTCACTGGGGCGAGTAGATCACTGGGCTTTCGCCCTACCTAATTCCTATAGCAAGTAGATCACTGGGCATAGCCCTAACAGCCCTAAACCGAAGTCACTGGGCTGGTATAATCACATGGGCTTTCGCCCTAACCCTAAGTCCTGAGCTAGAGATTACTGGGCTTTCGCCCTAACCCTAATTCCCCTTGGGCTAGTAGATCACTGATCTTTCGCCCTACCCTACCTAAGTCACTGGGCGCGTAGATCACGGTCTTTCTTCTAACCACTAAGTCACTGGAACATATATCACGAGCGTTCGCTCTAACCCTAAGACACTGGGGCGATTAGATCACTTGGCTTTCCCCTAACCCTATTAAAGTCACTGTAGCGAGTAGATCACCTGAGCTTTAAGCCTAACCCTAATCACTGGGGCGAGTAGATCACTGTGCTTTCGCCCTACCCTAGTCACTGGGGCAGGTAATCACTGGCCCCTTTTTTTTTATTTTTTCCCCCTAACCCTAAGTCACTGGCTTTCTCTAACCATAAGTCCACTGGGGCAGGGTAGATCACTTGGCTTTTCGCCCTAACCCTAAGTCACTGGGCGCAGTAAATCGCTGGGCTTGCCTCTAACCTTAAGTTCCAGAGGGGGCGAGTATAGCTTGTGGGGCGTATAAGGACCTAGGATAATACTGACGGAACTGTTTTCTAGAAGTACAGATTATATAAGCACCCCTTCCCGGCGGGAAACTAGAAAAGCCGATTTCTTTGGGGGATATTGAGACCAGCAAAAGACGGGCTCGGTATTCTCCTTTTTGTGGGGGGGGAAGAAGTATCGCAATTTCCCTATGCCATATGTTTTAAGACATGCACGTCTTATTGAGTGTCAATCCAATAAAGTTCGTAGGCTTTATTAAAGGCATGTATTTATATGTTTACATTTCATTACCGGATTAAACAATCATATTTTGTAATATGTTTCATACTAACATGTCATTTAAAATGTACAGAATGGTCTCTGCAATTATACAGCTTATTCCGTGTTACTGTCACACCAATAATGTTGTTTTCTCCGTTGTAAATTTCATTTAAATAATATTTACAATTATATCACTAAAAATAGTTGTATTTCAACACAATTTTTAAATAATGTCATTTGAAATATTTTTTCCCATTCAAACCGAATAAACAATATTATTATTATATTTTTGGGGGGGGGGTGGACTTTCACTGTTTCCAATGTTTTAAAGAAATCAATCGGCTACCTACTTCTCAAGCGGTCCAATCACATTATATTTGAATATTCCAAAATATATACAAAGCAATTTCTTTCAAGTGTATTCATACAAAATCCATCATCTAATATTCTTATTGCTATTCGGGAATCTCCTCGCTCTATTATACTCCACTTTCCCCTGTGATATAGCCTGAATTTGGCTAAGGAGAAATCCCAGTAACCTACTCACCCCTGTGATTAGGATTCGGGGAAACCTAGTATCTACATGCCCTGCAGTGCTTAGGGTTTTGGAGAAGCCCAGTGATCTACTCCTCCATGTTCTTAGGTTAGGGCGAAAGCCCAGTCATCAACTCGCCCCCTTGAAGTTCAAGTGCACTTAGGGTTAGGAGAATCCCATTGAATCTACTCCCCGCATTGGAGCTTAGGGTAGGGCGAAAGCACAGTGAGCTACTCGCCCCAGTGACTTAGGGTTAGGGCGAAAGCCCAGTAATCTACTCGCCCCAGTGACTTAGGGTTAGGAAAAAGCCCATTGATCTACTCGCCCCTGTGACTTAGGGTTAGGGGAAAGCCCAGTGATCTACTCGCTACAGTGACTTAGGGTTAAGGCGAAAGCCCAGTGATCTACTTTCCCCATCCCAGTGACTTAGGGTTAGGAGAAATCCCAGTAACCTACTCACCCCTTGTGACTTAGGATTAGGGGAAAGCCTAGAGTGATCTACATGCCCTGCAGTGACGTAGGGTTAGGAGAAAGCCAGTGATCTAATCGCCCATGTGTCTTAGGTTAGGGCGAAAGATCAGTGATCTACTTGCCCCAGTGAAGTTCAGTGACTTAGGGTTAGAGAAGCCCAGTGATCTAATCGCCACAGGGACTTAGGGTCTAGGCGACGAAAGCTCAGTGATCTACTCGCCCCGTGACTTAGGGTTAGGGCGAAAAAGCCCAGTGATCTACTCTCTCCAATGACTTTAGGGTTAGGGCGAAACAGCACACAGTGATTACTCACCCCAGTGACTTAGGGTTAGGGCGAGAAAAAAGCCCATGATCTACTCGCCCCTGTGACTTAGGGTTAGGGGAAAGTGCAGTGATAACCTGTCCCAGTGACTTAGGGGTAGAGAAAGAAAGCCCAGTGATCACTTCGCCCCAGTGACTTAGGGTTAGGGCGAAAGCTCAGTGATCTACCACCCCAGTGACTTAGGGTTAGGGCGTAAGCCCATTGATCTACTCGCCCCTGTGATTAGGGTTAGGGGAAAGCCCAGTGGATATACCTGTCCCAGCTTGACTTAGGGTTAGGAGAAAGCCATGATCTACTCGGGCCAGTGACTTAGGGTTAGGCGAAAGTCCAGTGTCTACTCACCCCAGTGACTTAGGTTAGGGCGAAAGCCCATTGATTAATCGCCCTGTGACTTATAGGGTAGGGGGAAAGCCAGTGAGATACCTGTCCCAGTGACTTAGGGTTTTAGGAAAACGCCCAGTGATCTACTCGCCCAGTGACTTAGGGTTAGGGCGAAAGCCCAGCGATCTACTTGCTACAGGTACTTAGGTTAGGGCGAAAGCCAGGATCTACTCGCCCCATTGACTTAGGGTAGGGCTAAAGGGCTCCAGTGATCTACTCTACAGTGACTTAGGGTTAGGGCGAAAGGCCAAGTGATCACTTTCCCCATCCAGTGACTTAGGGTTAGGAGAAAACGCAGTAATCAAATTTCAAAGAAATAAAAAAAGTAAATGTTTTGTTTTTATCGTTTTATATTAGAGTTCGGGGTTAATCGCAACCCTAAACCCTACACCCTAAAATGTAAACCCTAACCCTAATCCCTAACACAGCCGAATGAGGAAATGGTTAGAATCGTCTCCTACTCATATTTAATACTAGAAAGCAGTCCGTCACTATTATACTAGGGTCCTGAATACGCCCCATCAACTAGATTTAGAATTTTAACTGTATAAATGTATCTGGGCAAAACAAATCCGGGTCAAGTAGGTCCTAGTATCTAGAGTCCAAGAGTGGCAGTGTTATTTAATCGTTGTTTTAATTCTAAAAAAAACTGTTCCGTCACTATTATACTAGGACCTTAATACGCCCCACAAGCTATATTTTCGGCTATTTTACTGTGAAAGATATAGGGAAAAACACCTCCGGGGCATATTAAGGTCCTAGTAATATAAGATATCATAGTGGCTCATTAATTTTTGATGAATCCTAAAAAAAACATTCCGTCACTATTATACTAGGTCCTTAATACGCCCCATATGCTATCGTTTGGGGTTTCGGCTATTTTACCTGTAATAGAAGTATAGGGCAAACACCTCCGGCATATTAGGTCCTAGTATATATAGTCTCTAAGGTCCGTATGCACAAAAAGTTAGACCAGGTTTAAAGTTAGACCTGGTCTAAGTCAAAACTAGTTTTGTCCAAAATTGATGGTTATTTACATTTTCTTTATAAATTAACTAGCAAATTTTAAAGATTAAAATACAAATGTCAAAATTAATACAAAATATTTCATGTCAATGCTAAGGAAAGTGTCTTTTCTGGTGGGACTAAATTACACTTAGACCAGGTTTAACTTTAGACCTGGTCTAACACTTTTGTGCATACGGACCTTAGTGTAAAAGTGTTGGTCTACAATATTGGATATAGACATTCTAATTTGAGCACCCGACTGGGGGAGAATCCCCCGTTCTGAAAGGGTCGCAGACTCAGCTTGCTGAGTTGCTTTTGGGGGTGACAGTTGTTTAAGGGGTCCAGAAAGAGGGGCTACTTTACAAGAAGGAATGAAGAAATCAGATACTAAAAGGTATAATATTTGAAAAAAATCCATTAATCAATTTACAAATTAAAAAAAGAAAAAACCTAAAAAATTAAAATTTTGTAAGAAATTTCATTTTTTCATGCAGGCAATTAAGGTCCTAGTATTAGGACCTTAAATATGTCCCCTGTAATTTTCCCAACTTTTTTCCTCCCTTTTAGAACTTATTTTTCACTCATTCCTTTCTTTGTAAAGTAGCCCCCTCTTTCTGGACCTCCTAAACAACTGTCACCCAAAAGCAACTCAGCAAGCTGGTCCTGCCCCTTTTCAAAACGGGGATTCTCCCCAGTCGGGTGCTCAAATCAATAAGTCTATATCCATATTATAGACCCACACTTTTAAACTTAGACTCTATATATACTAGGACCTTAATATGCCCCGGAGGTGTTTTCCCTCATACCTTTTTATACGGGTAAATAGCCGAAAATATAGCTTTTGGGGCGTAGTACTGACCTAGTATAATAGTTACGGAACTGGTTTTTTTTTTCAGTATTAACAAGATTAAATTAGCACATTAAGACTCTATATACTAGGACCTTACTATGCCCTGGAATGCTGTTTTTCCCTATACCTTTTTATTACATTAAAATATCATAAAATCTAGCTTGTGGGGCGTATTAGTGGACCTAGTAATAAAATAGTGTGGAACTGCTTCTTTTTTTAGTACAAGATTAAATTAGCACCCCCGTTCCGGAGGGACTAGAAAGATTTCTTTTAGGTTATAATTAGATCCCCCCTTAAATACTCGCTCATAATTTACTGTGTAGTAAAGTGCGTTCATTCGTGTCGAATGTATTGATTGTGTCGCGTGACTGTGTGTGTTTTTTTTTCAGTAACCTAGGGGGTCCTAATACTTATGGGGGCCGTAATAGAAACCATGGACTATATATATATATAGTAATATAATATATATTATATACTCAATCTGAGCACAGTACCGTTCGACTTTGTTTCATCAGGGCAGCCACAGAGCTGAATGCAACCCACAAATGAAGTGAATCAATGGACCGTTAAGCCACTGACCCATCCCATCACGCCGACATGTTTCTGAATACCGAGGGCCTTCAAAATCAATGTTATGTGAGCTATGCCAAAATTGCTAATGAGTATTACGTCTGATAAAAACATCAAGACTAACATTAAACATGTACAGTTGAGAAAGAAGAAGGTGCTCAACTAACATACTGCAACCTATATGGCAACAGAATGAAAGGAGAGTTATTACCGCAATCTGCAGACAGTACCGTTTCGAACTTTGTTTTCTCATCAGTGCTATAATTACATAAAGTATCAGAATGACATTTATTGTGTCTAACAATACTTCTCTACCAGGAGAACTAAGTAGGTTTAATTCAAAAACAAATATATCGTATATGTTCAATATACGTTCTGATGCTATCCGCTTGTAAAGCGAAGACAGCCTTTCGACCTACCACCTATGATGATATCTAATCGCTCTTCTCACCGACCAGCTGATAGCTAACGTCGGTGTAAGAGCGTCGTGCATTTAATACGAAGTCGCCGGTTCGAATCCGTCAGCGCACATGGTTTTTGTCAACACTATCGTGCGCTTGACATCTCCAGGGAAAGATGCATATATCTACCATACTTCAGCGTACTTCACGTTAGGAGGCTATTTTTTATATCGCAGGTATTTGCTTGTTTTGGCCTATTTTAAAATTATTGGATTTGGCTTCCATTTTGAATCTTGAAGTAACTTAATGGTTAACACGTGCCATACACTTGTTCACTGGATCCTATAGTATATCTAAGTAACTCCATAGTTTGATAATATGAGGTTGAATCAGATAATTATCATTTAATGGTCGACGCCATCTTGGATTTCTTCAATGCTCAAGGATGCCCAGGTGGCACCGGGCAGATTTCTTATTACCTAATACAAACCCTAATCCCTCATTTTCAGTAAAAAATGTTGTCCATACTCAACTTTAACGGTCCACATGAAGTTGTGCTTCTACTACCGACTATGGAAACACCAACAAAAAGTTCGGTACTCCCCTCGAATGTGAGTCTGTCTATCCACAGACTCACAAAGAACACTAACTAATTGTGGTTTAAGATAAAGGGAGTTTATTTCTGTTTACAAACACAGCTGGGCCATGTCATGGCATGGCTTATGCAAAAGTTTACTTGTATGTGCACTCTTGCACGCCCAGAAAACCATGTACTGCAGACTTGATATAAACAACATGAGTGACCCTCCCATTCAACGTTATCCATATTGATTGGGTGAGCAAAACTCCTTGACATCTTTCATTTGGTTCTCATTTCACCCATAACACATTAACTTCTGAACTGTATCACAATTTCTCAATTTCTCTTTGATTTTCATGAATGAGCATTCATAAAATGTCCTAAGGATGATTTGGATTCAGTGGTACTCATGTCTATGTGTTTCTTGGTAAGTTTGACTCCATATTTTATTGTATTTAAGAAGCTGAGGCATTAAAGGCGGAACTGACATCTCCTGTGTCCACACTGGTACTGGGGAGATGTGTGCAGTGGTTTTCAATTCACCTTCCTCTGTGTTAGTGGGTATACCCACTAACACAGATCGATCTGTGTAAAAGTTGGATAGACAAAGAATGGAAAATCATGTGGGTTCCCAACACCACTGAGGAAAGAACAGCGTTAGTAATTCTACTACTGGAAGTGAGGATTGATTTGTTTCCCGGAGCCAAGCTCAGTTTTGTCTCCAAAACGCAACAGCGGCTTATCATAACGAGATGAACGTCGAAACATTTCCAATATGGATGAAAGAGCTTATTTCCAACAACCAAAGAATCCATTACCATAATGGATAATGCCGGGGATAATGCAAGCTTCAAAGCCGAGAAACTTCCGATAGCAACAAAAACCAAAATGCAAGAATGGTATTTGCCTTTACTTGCACTAAAAGCTTTCCTGCATGGGATTGCTGCATTGCCACTATTGGCTGTGGCAGTCTTTTCGGTTGGTTAGATGTGTGTCTGCTCAAAAAGAGAATGAAGCTCAATCCCTCGGCAAATGGATTTGTTGTCTGTCCATCGCATAGGGGGTCTCCTTGGGGCCGTTTCCTGAGATCTGGCCTTCGACCGTGATCTTAAGATATCTATAAGGAGGCATCCTTTTAACGTGTCCAAAGTAGCCTAGCTGTGTTTTTTTTTTATTTAAGCTTTCTTTAGCAGGGTAGCAAGGAGGCCCTGCATTTACAGAACGTACATGTACTTGTAACATGTTAAACATAATTATTAAAAACAGAATGGCAAAAAATACATATAATTAATAAATACAGTGTTGAAGATATAAATATAATGATAATACAAAGATATCAGAAAGCTAGGCAAAATATACACAATATGCTTAAGTAGGATTTACAAATTTATGCTTTAAGCGGTGAACAGACTATTGTATTATAGTCACAGCGGAAGATCGCAGGAACCGTTCCATATTTTGGTTGCGCTCATATTGAAAGTACGTTTACCTCATTTTAGTTCCACCGATGGTTCATACACAAGAGTTGGTGTTTGACTCTGGTTCCTTAGAATGAACTTGAGTGCAATGAAGTGAAGTGGAGAAGCAAGTATGTCCGGGGCAAGACCTTTAACACATTTGAAAATGAGCATTAACATTTGATTATATACCCTACATTAAGTTTGGTCCACTGGAGTGTACTCGTCATATCTTTACAGGAGTTCTGATGTCAGCTGATAGAATTATCGTGCTAATCTATTATTAACGAATTTTGAAGTGAATTTAAAAGGTCATTAGTTCAGTTTGACCCAACAGGGCTGCATTAATCAAAATGTGGCATGACAATGAATTGGCAAGCATAATCAGAGTATCCTTTGGAACATAATATTTAAGTCTTCTAATAACACCACACCGCTTGAAATACTGTACACAATGATTGATATGGTCGGACCAGGACATCAAAGATCAAAATTTTACACTAAGGATATTTAAACGGGTCGACCCTTTCTATAGTATCATTTATCGTTAGAGTAACATTCTTAATTTACTGAGGATGTGATGTGTACCAAAAATCATAAACGTTGGGTTTTCTTGGCATTTAAAGTGGTTTGTTTCATCACACCAATTCAGATTTTGTTAAGTTTGACTGAAGTTCCAATTAAAGAGTATGCGGATTGTCTGAAGTACAAAGAAGTGTTGTATCATCAGCATACTAGCATTTACAGTTAACCACGATTTGGAAGCCTATTGACAAAAATAATAAATAGAAGAGACCAGTATCAGCCTTGAGAATTACCATATTGAATGTTTGAAGTCAGAAGAGTAGAATAACGTTGCTGCCTGCATTTCGGTCGCCTGAGATAGATCGAAACCACTGAAGTGTCAGGACAAGTAATACCATTTTTGAAAAGTTTGTAGTAAGAAGAGAATGGTTAACACAGCCAAACTGCTTTTCTAGATCAAGAAAACGCTCCATTCACTCGACTCTCATCCATATTATTCAAAATAAAACCTGTACATCACGCAAAGTAGTAGCAGTGGAATGATTGGCACGAAGCCTAATTGATTATCAGAAAGAAGTCCATTAGAAACGGTATGACTACAATTGGATTATGAACGCTTCTGCAATTATTTTAGAAATAAGTGGCAGAACAGAATAGGTCGATAGTTCCCCACATCTGATTTGTCACCAGTCTTAAAATAGGGGTACTTTGGCTTTTTTCCATTCTGTCGGAAAAACGGATGTACAAAGAAAGGTTACAAATAAAGCAAGGGAATTGCTAATATGGGCCAAGTCTTTTCAAAAAAGTGAGCCAGTAAGTTTATTTCATTCTTTGATCCACAATTGTTTGCATTTTGCTTAAATAAGGTCACCGTGTTAATGTTCTTTTAGTACTTGGGCGAGATCTAGACGGACATATATAGTTTTTTCTATACTTTAAATATCATGACTCGGTCATTTTACTCCATAAACACCTAAAAACATGCCAAATGGTGTTTCCGTAGCTCTGTGCACGTATTTTACAATTCCAGTTACCTCACTAATCAAATATTTTATTCGTAATACCAGTGTTTTTTGTAGTTCTTAAAATGCATCATGATATATGATAGGTCCCCCCCCCAGCATCTTCCAGATAACATTTCTTGGTAGCTACACAAGCCAAGATATGTATCCTCGAAATCATTGTATATTACGTTATCAGTGTATTAAAATCAATTTATTTGAAAAATGTAAACTGCAATGGTATACCGTTTGCTAGCTCAAAGGCAAAAATATGTATACCTTGGTAATTCATAACATCAACTGCTTGTTTGCAATTTGGACTCGATAAAAAATTAGATCCAAAATTAAATGCCGTCCTTTTTACGCCTTATATTACGTTATAGGCATCGAAATTAAGTGAGAGTCTAGACTAATAAAAGATATACTTGGTCTATAGACACCCATACCCTGACCTGATAGTCGAAATAATTAGGATTAACATGCACTCGCCCAAGTATTAGCCACTGAAACGCCATCAAAATTTATATTACGTTACCGTATATTACTTTATCCACAACGAAGAGAAAAATACAAGAATCCTCTATTAACGTCGCGGGTTTATGTTTTACGCTTCTGCCAATGCTCCTCGAAGTATTGTTGAGAACTGTTGCACCAAATAAGGTAGGATAGTCACTTTCTTTCACGTTACCCAAATAGTTTTTGCGTAATAATATACACACTGCAGGGTGCACATTGTGCTGGGTTTGTGCACTTTGTGGTAATATCATAGGGAAGTATAACGTCTTGTAAGTACTGCCACAGCCGCATACCGTACACTGTGCACGGGGGCTATGTACACATTCTATTAGGTGTGCTTATAGGGGTTTAAGTTGCACATTAGTGGCTCGTAAGTGAGATAACGTAATATACGCAAAGTTTTAGGCCTATTTAAATATCTTTTTTGTTACAATCTTTGGTTCACCGTCCTTTAAAAGGTCATGGTTATTATCGAATTTGTGTGAATGATAGAAACAGAGAAGTTTTTAGTCTGACTTATAGATCTGCCAATGCAAAGAATATAGGCCTATAGACCCTAGTGTCGGCTGTTTAAAATTCCACTGTTGCAAACTTAATGATACGTTATAATCTGAACATATTATACATCAGTAAAATTATATTTAATTCTTATTTTTTAGCGTATCGTAAAAATGAACAGAACTTCGGTATGGAAGACTCCACCCCTGACTCAACGAAGCTATACGCGTCCAGACATATTATAATACTAAGAGCTGAATTACCAACACCGAGGCACAGAAAGAAGGGAATATGGCTGTGATTCTCCAAAGAGCCACAGCCAAGAGTAAAAGGAAGAAAAATGGCAGCCGTGCTCTGTGGGAATATGCGATTTTCAAATGAACATAGAGTGATAACAATATGACACGGATTGGTATAAGGGCAATTGGAGACAATATACAAACTTCTGCGTGTGAAAGGCAGTAGCTTTTGAACAGTATTAATTTAGAGTTATAGGCCTACGGTGTGGTTTTATAAAAGAACAAATAACCCAATTCGAAAAAAAATGGAAGCTATTTGTCATTGTTTAGTAAAAAAACACCTATTTACGTATTCATTGTCGTTATTTAAGCATGTTGAAAGTGGATTTACAAATCGTTTATTTACTGCATGTGATGTAGATTACGTTATCCATACCAACAACTTAAAACGGAATGATATTGAAATAGATTTACAATCGTACTTCATGCAAGTAATCATTGAATTTTAAAAGAGGGTTTAAAATATCTTATCAAAGGCAAATAAGTTAAGCTTACTAAGAATATCAGGATCTATCCGTATTAAAAAAACATCTTGTCTTGTTTGAAAACTTTCATAATATCGATAAAAAATACAATAGACGTAGGAAGGACTGCCGTTTAAAGTACTAATTTGTATCATACCAGTACTTGCTTTCACTACAAGCATTCCTGATATTTCTCGCCCATTCTTGAGAATTCATGAATTAAGTGTTAAACACGTCCTTTTAAAATCAATTTATCCGAGATTCATATTGGATAACGTATATACAAGGCCCAAAAACAGGACAAAACAACTTAATTTGCAAGGTTTCAATGTAAAAATGGGAACAGTGGTGTTCATGACTTTTTGTTGTTCCATGATGTAAGATATGTTACTATAAAACGTTGAGAAATACATTTTTGCGCGCTTTGTTTTATTTCCGAGTTTTTCAAATTGAAGTGCGCCACTTTTTTTGAGCAATAGGCCCATATAAGGAGCCGCAGCTAAGAAGTTTACACTGAAACTCAAAACCAGGGGACTTATTGTTAGAATATCACATGTTTCTGCTTATAAACAACTTTGGAGAAACATGACAAACCTGTAAATAGAATCACATGTGGAGTTCGAATTTATTTGTCGGTGAAATCCCGTCTGCATTATAATCTTAAACTTTCTGCAAGAGAAGAACCTACAGAAGTGAAATAGTTATTAAAAGCCTTAGCAGTATCTTTAGCTATAGATGTGAAACCATCATCGGTCCTTAACAAAATCTAGAGATTATGATTGTGTTTGAAGCGTTTTTTTATATGTAACGCACAGTTTTTTTTAGTTGTTAACATTTTTCCAGCATAGAGTCTAAATAAAATCTCTTTTTAGAAAGTTAGTCATATTGTTTGCTTTGTTACGATAAAATTTCAGTCCATATGCCAATCATGGGATCATTTGATTTATGAGCTTTAGCAAAATAGTAATCACGGTTTTTGAAAACAGTCAGAATTTCGCTATTAATCCATTCTGGTTGCGAGCCTTTCACACGTATTTTTTCTCTGACTGGTCATGTGCATCACAGGCCTTACAAACCAAATTCTTTCCAAATATTCCAAGCAAATCTCAACTTCATGACAGTATGAACTTGATCCCAGTTAAACCTTCTAACAGTATTACAAAGTCACTTTCCATTAAAATTCTTATATTATCTAGTTTTTAGTACGCCTGTAGGCGGCTGATCTGTGAATGTACTTTAGCGAACAGATATATAAGAAAATGGACACTGAGACCAAGACTGTGAACACCAGAGGTAGAAATTGTTTCTGGCCGAGAGACGAAAGCAAGCATCAATAATTGTCTTACTGTTCTCAGTAATGCGGGTATAGTCATTATTTAGTTGAGTGAGCTGTGAATGGTTAGCAAAGTAATAACTTTTTAGAAGGAGAAGATTTACAAAGATAATATTAAAGTCACCTACAATAAGATCATCATAACAGAACACAATTTTAAAACATACAATCACTTTTTTGACATAATCAGCTGTAGCATCAGGAACCGAAGACAGTGCCTAGAATAATTGGTTAGTGTGTGAAGATTACTTCAATCCATAAGCTTCAACATCATTGATGAGAAGATTAACTATTTTCATGAAATTAAATACCGTCCTTAATGTAACAAGCTATACCACCATGATTTTTGTATGTTTTCTATCTATTCTACATAAATGGTAATCATCAATTTTAAGTCACTGTCATCAATATCACTGGAGAGCCATGTTTTTCTGTTAAACATAACATCATAGTGTTGCTGTGAGAATTATTTAAAGATAATCAAACTTGGTTTCTTAAACTTCTTATATTGAGTGTGTGTTCTTAATCCCTGGCCAAGGAAACAGTTTAAGATCAATAAATGGTTAATCACAGAAAGGGAGCTCATTGAGACATGTCCTATATAACCGGAATTACACCATTATTTGTGAGCATGAATAATCAATAGTTATACAATTAACATGAAAGGACCAGGAACACTGAATACATGAAACTGTATGCTGTGGTGGTCTAAGTTTACAAGTACAGGTACCACCATATATCAATTTTCAATGTAAACTGAAACACGTGAAATGAGATGAATGTGTACAAGTTCAAAACATACAATTTTGTGCATCATGCATCTGCTTACATTTGAATTTGAACATGAAGAAACAGTGTTAGTGACGCCTAGCATTAGTTTATGTACTTTACATGTCTATCATTATGGTGTCTCTTTAGAATTACACTTATTATAACATTACCATTCTTGTCACTAGAAACAGGTATATTGCTTAACATAGAGGAGGAATCAATGAAGCAATGTGAGAGTTATTCACATCAGAGTCACTAATTTCATATCATTTGCAGTCAAGTGTTCAGCGTTACTCTCACAGAATACCTAAAAAAGAATTAATTCTGCAAGCTGTTTGGTTCCATTTCCCTTGAGGTGTAATAGTCCTTGGGTGTAAGATTTCAAGGCCAATGTTTGCTATTATCTATATATGCAGCAATGTTGGTTTGTCTGCATAAATCAAATAAATGTCATTATATCCATGATCCAGTGTTTCTTCTGGGTCCTCCTTTTCAATCAGGACGAAATGCCATTGTGATATTGGGATTACTGGAAATAATGTTAACAAGTTCCGTGTTAAGTCCAGCAGTGAGATGGTAGACAGTATGGGATGTTGTTTGTCCGCAGTGTAATATGACACCTGTAAGGGGTTGTTGCCTATTCAGCTCATGTGCTAGTTTAGTCCACAGTTTTCTAGTTTACTACGCGGATAACACTCATTGAGTACTGTAACTTCTGTAAGGCGCCGTGACATTTCGCTTTCCACTCAGATATTTTGGGATTGAATGCCAATAATTAGTACAGTTTGCTTTGTCTTACTGGCAGTGCTTGTGTCCGTTTGGTTGCTGCTGAGGTGGAGTATCAAGTTCAGGATTACTCTTTGGAGTAGAGATCCAAGGAAAGGACAGGGGAAAATCATCATCATCATCATCAGGTGAATGCTGACTTTCTAATGAAGAACATATCAGAATTCTGGTGAACATTCTTAGCACATAATCAGGAAAGAGGGAGAACGAAGAAAAAGGAAGGAAAGAAGCGTAGAAAGAGGTAAAGAGTCAGGGTGGATGAAGGGGAATAGTGGGTTAGAAGGAAGGGGACGGAGAGAGTATACACTGGGGTAGAGCGAGAGCTAACGCCAGGAGGTCTGTCTAGGTGGGGTAATTTCTAAGTGCATTTTCAAGTCCTCCTCTGGTGTTTCCTCCACTATCCAAAACATTGAACATTACTAGTGGAGGGTGTGAACAGAGTAGTGACAGCTTCAGGTAGCAATAGAGTCCAACGAGCGTATTTCTTCCGCTATATCAATGCTATGTGTAGATTTTTTGCGTGAGTCCAGTCAGTCACTGTGTGTAATCTGATGTCAAGCGTGTCTCTGATTGTGGAATTTGATCCTTGTCCCTCCTTGACCAGTGGCACCCCCCGTCAATCTGCGCAGACAAGTCATCTCGAAGATAAGAGTCGTTGCTCGTCTTCCTTCTTAAATGCCCATGTTTCAACTCCATAAGAGACAGTAGATAGAACCAGGGCTCTATATAAGTTAATCTTGTTTCGGGATGGACACCTCTTTCATAGCGCCAGGTTGGGACATTTTTTTAACACTCTTATTGCGCGGCAATCCTTCGCTTGATGTCCTCGGAACTGGTAGCTTTATGGTTAGTCACAACCTCATTATATATATATAATGAGTAAACGTGTTTCAATGGCGCTTTGGGTCAATTGAGATTGATGCTTTGATGTCAACCTCGCTGATAACCGGAACTTTGTGTCTTTACCGATCTGATGGTGAGCCCAAATTTGTTGCTGGCGTCATTGACCATGCTTTTTCCCCAGCATCGCTATTACTCCGATTCCCATATTTTATTACTGTGTGATGAATTGGCTTCACATCCGCATCACCGGCAGCTTTTTATTTCCTTCAGCTGATATCCCATCTTTCCCCAGGACTTTTGTTACCTTTCAGTCTCCTGATATCAGCTTCCCCTTCGATTTAAGGATGTTGGGATTCTGGTTCTTCATATAGAGCTGGATAAGGTCTGCAGGGAGGTTGGGTTGGTTGTACAGCTCCTGGTAATCTCCTTCCATCTATCTTTGATCTTTTTGTCGTCGGTTAAGACTGTTCCACTCTTGTCTTTCACACTTTCATGCGAGTTGCCTTAGTGCCAGTGATTGTTTTTATTTACGAATAGATGAGCTTGGTTTTCTTAGCCGAGTTGGCTTTCTCAATCTCATTACACAGGTCCTGGAGCCAGTGATCTTTGAGTTCCTTGTATTTACGCCCTATCTCTCTAGTCAAGTTGTAGTACCTAAGCTTCTTTGAGCTGTCATTCCTTGTTTCACTTGACCTCTTTCCTCTGTGAACTGGAGAATCTTATCTGTTAACCAGGGTTTTTGCTTTTGGTTCTTCTTTTTTCCCAACACCATTTCTGCTGTGGTGTTGAAGCAGGATTTAATACCTTGCCATACATTTCTTCTGTACTTAGTCGCTGCTGTTGGGTTGATGGGTGGAATTTTCCGCCTATTGTAACTTCATAGGCTCTGTATGTTTCACCAATGTTTAGCTTTTTTTCACGTTGTATTTATTCGGTTGGATTTTTTTCCTTTTTGAACTTTTGATGTTCCATAGGACCAGCTGGTGGTCAGATCCAATGTCCCCGTTGGGGAAGCTACGTGAGGAAATTACACTGGATTTCCACTTTTTTATGATGATGAAGTCAATTTTGTTCTTAGTAGTTCCATCTGGTGACTCCTATGTCCACTGCCGACTTGACTTTGAATCTTTGAAGAGGGTATTTGTGATATACAGATTTTTCAAAGTACAAAAAGAGAGCAAATTTTCACCTTTTTCCTTTTCCTCTGCGATGCCAATTTTTCTGTTCCAAGGTTCCCAATCCCTGTCAACTTTGGCATTGAAGTAACCCATTAAAATGAGGATGTCCTTTGATGGTGTACTGTCGATTGCCTGTCTAGACTATGGGGCGTAGACCAAAATGACCAACTGTATAACAAATTCCGTTGTCCCCATCGGGGAGCTAGGGGGAAACCATGGTGTACTTGATTACTAAATAATTATTACAATCATATAACCGTCTGATCCCGCAAATAAAATTTGCACGTTTTCTTGAAAATCAATAAAATGTCACCTCAATTTCCTTTCCCTAATATCAGTGACCAATGGATACGCATAGACTTCAGCAAACAATGGAGCTAAAGATATTCAACAATCGGCCCGGTATGAGGAGCCATTGTTATATTGCCACGCAGTTGAAATGATCCCAGGTGTTACCACCTCCACGAGTCGGGTTGAGTAACAAAATACCTGTTTTAGTTTACATTATAATATAGGTCGTTGACATTAAGTTTTCTTTTGAAAAAGTGGTAATTTTTTTAGTAGAAATGAAGTTAAGCAATAAGTTACAGATTTTAGTTCTGCACGAAGTTGTTAGGTCAAAGCTTGCACAGCAACATTCATGATTTATGTTCGTCTTCCTTTTCGAGTAAATGATGAAAAATACGACCTAAGTCTAGTTGGAGATAGTAGTAGAATTGGTGTACACCTTCCTCGGAGTAAGAAGTTGTGGGACATAAACTTGCACGACGGTAGTTGCCTCTATATGAGTTCGGAATCTAGCAGTGATCAGCCTATCAGACATTGGGTTATACCCAAGAAGCGATCGTTGGGCATTTTTGTTGAGAATAAATGCAGCACCTGCTCTATGGGTAGTATCGCTGCCTGAGCTGAGGATCTGGTAGCCGTCTTGGGCATAATCTCCTTTTTCTGTCCAATGGGTCTCTAATAAGCCCACATCTCCCAAGTGAACTTTCCTAATTCATGGATAAGAAGGGGTAGACTATAGCTGTCAAGTTGGTGGAGAGTTTTGGTGTTCCAAGTTCCGATCCCTAGCTTCGTCTTTGTATGAATAAGTGCCCTTCTTCCATCAGGGTTGTCAGCTGCATCCCGTCTAATTGGTGATCGGAGTGGTGTTCTCCTGAAGGAGGACCATCATTCCGATTGGCTTTAGGGGTACAGCGTCATGCTTCAAGCTTTCTTGGCCCCCGAGTCTAGTTGGGTGAGTTACATGCCGGGCCTTTAACCCGGGTGCTTTTTGTCTGTACTCATCATAATGGTAAGAAAGCCGGAATATCGCATTTCACGCCAAGTATACGAAAAAAGAGCCCTACCACTGTGATTTGAACCCTGCCTGAAGAGCTGATCTGGGCCAACATGAAGGGTTACGTTTCTAGGAACAATACTCAATTCATTTGGCATGCAGCGATTAAGATTTGATGAGGCAGTGGAACAATTTACAGCTTCTGACTAAACAAATGCAGTGCGACACTTAAGTGACCAAGGGGTTTTCAATCCCGTTAGTGCCCAAGGGAGGGGATTCCATGGGACCCCCATAAGGAAACCACTTTCCCGAGGGAATTTTTGCAGGAAATTTATACCGCATGTGAAGGGTCATAATTTTAAGACAACCCTAAATTAGCAATTAAAAGTGAAATTTGTTTATTGGGCTGCAAATTAGGGGCAAAACATTGTTTTCAAAACACGCGAAAATTGGGCAAAAAGACGAAAAATTCGTATGAGCCTTGCGCTTATATCAAACTTTTTGAAAACTTATTTTATGTTGATATCTACTCTAGCAGACCCAAATTACATGTATTTAACACAAAACTTGCAGTTTTAGGGAATCCTGTATTTTTTACGGGTGTTGCAAAATACACATCATTTCCCCATAGACTTTGTACAGTAACGGTTTAGCAACGTCCACGATGAAATTGTTTGTTTTCAGTACATAAAGGGTTAATTATTTTTAATGTTACTAATAAAAAAAAATCTCAGCTGACTTCCGTTAGTGCCCATGGGACCCTCATTAATTAACTCATTAACGACTTGGCGATTTCAATTTTTTTGGTATGAAAAGAAGCGCATTTCAAAGTCAGACAATTACAAAAACATTCGGTGAAAAAAAATCCCATGTGTAAAGCGGCTAGCACGAAAACAAATTTTGAGGGTCCATAGGAACCCCCACCCCCACCCCCGGTCACTTCAGTGTTAATATGGTGAGCTCTTATTTGGATAGAGAATATCTGTGACATTGAAGTTTCAAGTTTTGTTGAAATTAGTAGAGGATTCTCATATCGAGAGCGAATCGGACGCAAGTGAAGATTAATGAGGGGTAAGTTGCTATTAAAACATATCTTATGGCAGTAAAAGGTTGAATAGGCCAACAACAATTTCTACAATAATTAAATTATAGAACAATACAAAGACACAACTTGCAAATATCTGCATAAACTTTGTAGCGCTTGCGTGTATGATAAGGCCCAGACTGTAAACGTAATTTGGCCTCTTGAGATGTTATTGATTCTGTGGATACAAAATGTCTTCTCTCTCGAACAGTGGACTGTGTCCAAAAATGTTTGGAAGCCTCACGGTCGCTTGGATTTACTCTGCATTGACGCCAGCAAATAATTTTGCTATTTTTTGTCGCGATCCGACTATAGAAATCACTGCCCTCAAAATTGCGAATGAGTCTATTTCTATCTGAAGCATATAGGATCCCTGTCTGAAGGTCATTTCATTAAATGTTTTTCGCACGTTCGGCATCAGCCGAACGTGCTTTGCTATGGGTTTTACCCCGGAAGTAATTTCTTCATGATTTTCCTATAGATTTACGTGGAGCAGACACACACATGGGTGCATTTCTAGAACTTAAATTCTGAGAACTTCTTGATTAAACACTGCAGTAGTCATGCACGCAAATTAAAGCTCGTAACTTAGGGATGCAGTTTTTACATATTTTGTGCCCAATTGGGCGCCTTTTCTATTTTCTTTATTTGAAATGACAGGAAGGTGTACCTATGTTAAATTAAAGCTTACAACTATGTGAGGTCAAATGTCACACACAAAGGTCAACGGGAGATCAAGTTGTAAACAAGGTGATTGGTTCTAATGCAATCTTATGCTCATGTATCAAACATCTACTTTAAATCGGTTATTTCTTTTTATACATGTTTCTGTAATAAAAGTGCAACTTAAAACTAGGAAACAATCTACTCCTTTTAACAAAATGCTTTTTAAACTGTGTTCTATTTCTTGTAAAATTATCATGCCTGGCGACCCGACACAGTTTTTTTTTAAATACTTGTTTTTAATTTCTATTAAGCTTACGCCTTTATTTCTTTTAACTTAAAACAACACATTAATAAACAGCAAATTATAATATACTTGTAGAATATTATAGGAGTAAGAGATCATAGAATATACAAAATATATAATATACATCGAAATATACATTACTGAATTAAAAAAAAAACATGCGAAGTACAAACAGCACTAAATTCAATAAAACAATTAACTCAAGATTATAAATACAAGGTAATTGTAGGGCCTACATAAGAAATTTCCAGGTTACACCTCTGATGAATATTTGAAAAATAATTGTGCTATTAGTATTCAGTAAATCCGCCCGGTATGTACATAGGTTAAGGCATGAGTGGAGTGCATTCGGGGATATAATTGCATGCTGGGCATTAATAAATTAACTAGTCCAGTCAAAATAGTCCAGTTGCAAAATAAACCGCTTTACCTGTATTTAACTTGTAATAGGTGGCAAAACAACATATCAAAAGTTTATCAAAATCGGAGGAGTGGAACAATGCCTAATTTGCATATTTCCCAAATGGCCGCCATTCAAACTGAATTTGCCTATATCTTGGGATCTGAGATTGGTACAAACTTAATTCTGGTGTCAATACCCATGCTTTAGGGGTCAAAGAATTCAATTATAATAGTATTTATACAATTGGGTCATTTATTATTGTCTCATTTACATTAATTCAACATGGCTGCCATTTTTGAACTACTTCACTATATCTTGGGATCTACAAATGGTAAAGCTTCCTTTCTGGTTTCTATACCCATGTTTTTCGGGCCAAGGAATTCCGTTTTAACATTATTTATATCATTGGTTTATTCGATGCTTAATTTGCATGAATTCAAGATGAAGGCCATTTTGGAACCGCTTTTGACCATTATACCTTAGTATCTGAGAGTGTCTTCAACCATATTTTTATGGGATCAAGGAATATAAATATAACAGACATTTATATCAATGGTTATTTATTTATGTCTTGCTTGCATTTTGAGTATCTCGGACAACGAGACCAGCGGATGTACTGTCAACAACTTAGTTATGTGCAATTTAGTCTAGGGGATTGGTAATAAAATGTGTGGACTGTATTCAACAACGAATGCTACACACTGTTAACATGTTCATTAAATCACAGCGTTTTGACTGGCAGCGGACTCCACAGTTAAAATCACGTTTTTTTACAGTCATTTGCACGTTTTCGATTTTCCCTTTTTACAGTTATTTGCACAGGTTTTGCGTCCCGGCTACCGTGCAAACGCCGTTATTTTTGAATATCATTTTTAACAGTGGGGGCCGACTATGTAGATTATCCCTTTTAATTAACCTGAAATATGCTATAAAATGGTGTTTCCGTTTTCTTTTGTGCTAAAACATATCATGTATTTATTCATTTTGGGCATCAACTTGACCCTACAATTTTTGCTTTATTAATCTTCCATCAATAAATCTGCAATTGCCTTTTGCCATAATTTGCCAACGTTCTAGAGAGGAATTCACTAAACCCGCAATAAATTCACATTTTCTACTGCCACCAAAAGGAAACCTAAGCACCCCTAATTTCATGAAGGCAGATGGAACTGTACCTGGTCCCCTGCCGCGGGGTCCAAGGGCGGTGGCCCCGGAAGCTTCTCGAGTCAGCGTGTTTGAGTGCCTTCTCAGAGGTCTCATTATTGATCTCATTATCAGTAGCAATGAAATTATAGATGAGGTGATATCAATGTTTAAAATAATTTAGCCACCTGGTCTACTGACATGTTAGAGGTGCGAAGAATATTCCCTACTATTACATCATTCAATAGCCTTATCACGAATTTTAAAAGCACAAATCCTGCCGGGGCGTGCTTGTTCGTTGCCCGGCGTTAACGTCACATGTACCCTCATCAACTCATGGCGTACTAGTGGAGAGCCTCCCGGGCAAATTTCACTTGGCGCCCCCCCCCCCCCCCCGGCTCAACTTAGTGGCTCTAATGTGTTCAACCCCCTGCGGGTTCGGGTTAGAATTGGCCTGGGCCGGATGTGTTCCCCTGCAATGTCGTAAAGGCGACTAAATGGGCCCCCTGCGGGTTCGGGGTTAATATTGGCCCGATGTGTTCCCCTGCATGTCGTAAAAGTCGACTCAAAAGGGGAACTCGTCTGTTATTGGAACAGACGGGTTGTATTTAAATTAGGATTTATATATAAATGTGTACTGCATTTCGACTGTGTAATTGTATTATATAAGATGGTCTTTTGATACTCGTTTAAGTACTGTGCTTCAAAGCATTACATGAAAAACAAACATGTTATCATTACATTTGTACATATGTAAGACCACCTATTTATTTTTTTGGTAATATAAATAGTAGCAGTTTCGGTTCTAACTGTACATTGTTGATGTAATTTAAAATCTATCAGATTTTTGGGCATAATAATACCCAAGTGTATTGGAGCCATTTATAAATTGTACTGTAGAGACAATCTATGGTTCCACACCACTAACTCACTTATACACAGTAGTCTAAAGGAAAAATGGCAACTTGAGCATGTTTCTTCCATTTAAACTCTCACAGAGAAATACAACACATCACCCCAAAGTACAAAGCTGAAATCATCCAAATAACCAAATTTTGAACTATGAGACCGAAAAATTTTAGTAGTTACCAATCACCAAACTTGCCCGTGTCGACCCCGGCAACCCACGATTCTCTATAGTCGCCAAACTAGTAATTTTGTCAAATCGATGTGAAATTGATGACCTCGAGAAATTTCATCAAATTCATTGTCCAAATGCCGCTTAGTTTTGAGACAACATACCAGTCGACCATGTCCATCATGAAATTTCATCACTTTTTCTTAATATAACTAGTGCATTTTCAGACATTTAAAGCCCTTTTTCCAGATGCCCTGCAAGAAAGTAGTCCATCCAGATTTTTGATCCTTACGGCAGCCAGGTTAGTGGTGTAGAACCTATTTGGTCTGTAAAGGGGATCTCATGTTTGCATGGTCTGATGTGATTGTCCATTATCTGTATTTGAAGTTGAAGTTTTTTTGCCTTGGTACATGGAGGATTGATGACCTTTATCATCAGTCTATGATGGGTATAGTTATAATTTATCAGTATAACTTTTGAACCGTTGTTTGTATTGATGCATGTTTTCTAAGCTGTATCTTTTCAATTAGTTGGTTAGCCTTGTTTTTATCATGGAATAGGTTATGCTCTGGTTCATCACTGTATGATGTGTATCCTTTGTAATTGGTTAATTGTAATGTGAATGAAATGAAGTTTTAATATGCGTTGTTTTTTATATTTAATGTTAAATGACAAATGTAAATGACACGATATAACACAATTGTGTTAGTTTGTCTTTAACTTTAATACTCACCACTCACTCATGTGGTTCCGAGCAATGCCCCTACGTGTGTCCTGGGGGCGGAGCCCCCGGAAGCTGCCAGGTTTTAGCATGTTTGAATGCTTTCATAGATCTCTCAGTTATCTCATTATCATGAAGCAAATGATCTTTCTTGCCCCTGTTGGGGTCCAGGGGGCGAATCCCCCGGAAGCTCGGGGTTTTAGCATGTTGAGTGCCTTCTGAGAGCTCTCAGATATCTCACTATCTCTAAGTAGATAACTATCTTGCCCCTGGAGGAGGTCCAAGGGGCGGAACCCCCGGAATCTCTCGGGTTTTTGTAGCATGATTGTGTGCCTCGGAGAGCGCTCATTTATCTCTTTATCACTGGAAGCAGATGAACTATAACTGTCCCTGGCGGGGTCAAAGGGGGCGGAGCCCCCGGAAGCTCTCGATTTTTAGCATTTTGAGTACATTTGGAGAGCTCTCATTATCTCTCTCAATGAAGCAAATGATCTATACTTGCCCCTGGTGGGGGTCCATGGGCGAGCCCCCGGAAGCTCTCGAGTTTAAAAGCAAGTTTAAGTACCTTCAAGGCTCTCAGTTATGAACTATAGACCTATACTCCCTGTGACAGTGTCAATTTTTATTTTTCCCCCCGTCATTTCAGCGCCCCTGAGGTTGCGCCCGGGGCACGTGCCCACCGCCCATTTGGCCCCCCCCAGCTACGGCACTGTCTATACTTGCCCCTGTCCAGAGGGGCGAAGCCCCCGGAAGCTCTCGTGTTCTTGCATGTTTGAGTACCTTCAAAGGGCTTAACTGCCTGTGACAGTATGAATTTTATTTTCCCCACTACTTCATTTCAAGCGCCCACAACCCCCCCCCGAGGTGGCGCCAGGGCACATTGCCCCCCTTCTCTCGCGCCACCCCCCCCCCCCCCCCGGCTACGCACTGACTCCGACATGTCCCGTATATAGATAGAGCTATTTCTACAAAATATCTATATCTGGTCACAATATTTCCAGGAAGACGTGAGAGACATTTAAATTATTTATCTATTTTTATTTTATCTCTACTTTATCTAAGCAGAAATCTTTTCCCCTTTATTTTCAAATATGGGCTAATACTTCATTATTCATGTTTTTTCCCAACTATTCTTTCTACTAGAGTAAATAATTTTTTATATGTATTGTAGAGTCTAAAAACCCTGCAGCCAGAACCCCGCTTTAATGTATTTTCCTTCCAGGCTTTTTTTTCAAAGATTCAAGTGAAGGCGAGAGGTGCAAAAATTCCAAAATACCTTTACGCATGAACTATTAATCAACCTGCCTCGGCAAACTACAATACGTCCAGGGGCGAACCATCTACCCTTATCTTTTATACACTTCAAGCAATTATAGACAGAAAATTCTGCACTATGCAGCATGATGCCCCCAGCATCAAATGCGTATTCTGGCTGGTTGACATGGCCGAATCAATTTCAGGGTTACAATATTGGCCGATCAAAGTCACGGCGGACGGCGGAATTTCCACAGAGCTGGTTACTCGCGTGATCGAACAAGAAGTCTTGTAGAAATTCAACAATGCTGTAAACGAGTTTAGCTACAAGAGGCTACCATTGATTGTTATGATTCCAAAGTCTCAAGATCAGCTTTGTAGAATGAAGGTGACAAAGATAACCCGATGATGCGTTATGTCTTCATGGCATGCCAGCAAGTCACAAGGTTCCCCTTCCGATTTTACCTCACTCTTACAATGAGGCGATATGGGCATTACTCTTCAACTTTCCAGGTAACTGTTAATGTAAAATGTATTGTCATTCTGTTGTTGACCAATTTAATTGTAACGGGCAGCGAAAGCGTTGGATAAGTATAATAAATCTACACTATTTTGCCAAGCAATTGTTATTATGTATTGTGGGGATGATTTTAGTACAATAGTGCATTTAATATTAAACAGTTTTTAAGGTCATCCTCTTTGTTTTACAAGTTCATTGTGATTTATGGCTATAGACCCCAGTCTATTTTGCTTTGACAAACGCACCAAATATCATAGATGGTTACAACCAGTATATTTCATGTACTATAACGACGAACAGGGATGACATCATTTATAAGGCCCGATTAAAAAAAAATAGTTAGATTCCCATCTCCTGGTCCTTCGAAAAGTGAGGGGAGGAGGCTTTTTTTTTTTTTTAGTAGCGATGGTAGCCAACTGCTTTAATGACATTTCTGGGAAGTTCTGAAAACTTGCAGCGCGTCTTCAAAATAAGCAGTTGGCCATATTCATTTCATACATGTATCAATACCGTAAACATGTTCAACTGGTTGAGAATTTTACAGTATACAATATCCATGGACAGATGTATTGTACATGTTGTATTATCGGTTCGATGATGGTGGTTCGGTGCCATTCATCACCCGCCCCCTCACCTCCGGCTCAACAATCTTCCCCCCCATTTGTTGATAGATAATTTAACTTACTATTTTTAAGAGATCTCAAAATTTACACAGAATATTATTTTATACATTGCACATGCATTTTGTGTATACTAAAGCTACTCAAAAACCCAAATGCGCCCACCTGTATGGTATGTATACAAATGACAACTGTCGAATTCTACAGCCGATAATACCACAGAACAGCCACTAGTGTCATGACCATGATGACTGTACTTATTCTGCACGGACCGCTGCCACCCACATACTTACACATGCAGTTTATTCTGTTGAGCCGGCTGCGAATCATAGGGTCACTGGCACAATACAAAATTCTTTCCCACAAAAATGATGGTTAGTTTAAACAAGTTGGGGTTCACATTGAATTTGGCACCTCCACAAATATCCAGTCGTAGAATCGTAGACTCCGGACAAAGCTGCCAAGAGATTTCTGGCGATTAGCGCAAAACTTGCACGAAAAAAAGACTTTGTGACTGGTCTGAAACGCGAGAATATAGAATGTACTCTCGTATTCTGTGTGCTCATATTCGTGATCGAAGTAGTACCGGAACCAGGGCTGCATGCTCACTGTTTGGACTACGCATGTAACAAAACTAGGTACTTCAGATGGGCACTGGACATGGATTTTCAGTATGGGTTCTCATTTTTTTCAAGTTTTTTTACATATTTAAAAAAAAAATTGATGCGACGGTCAAAAGTGGTGAGGGAGGATGACGGGAATCGAATAATTTTTTTTTTAAAGAGCCTAAAACCAAAAAATTTTTGGGGAAAAAAATCTGAATTTAATCCCCATTTGGCCTATTTTGCTTAATATTAACTGACCCCTTCCCATGAAACATTGGGCAAACTATTCCTTTTTAATTCTTGGAATGAACAGCTTGTTACATTTCATCACATTTCGACCCTTCACACATTTTGACCACTGTATAAACCTTACACCCCCCCCCCCCGACTCTATTTCCCACTGCTTCATTTTTTGCTTTGGATGAACATGTATTATTCTTAAAAGGTTCCTCAATTCAAGTTTGAAGAATTTTATTCTATTCGATATAGTTGTGGGTTTGTTAAGTCTGATAAATCCCAAGATGTTGAAAGTCCATTAGAGTAACCTATTAATTGGTGGCAGCCAACAATCCCAAATTAATAGCAAAATGAGACAAAACAATTTGGGAAGGAGAAAAAAGATCGACTCTGGATTTGTGAAAATGAAAATAACATTCTATTTAGGAAAACATATTCTAATTTAGGTCAGAATCAGCAGCGATTAAATGTTCTTACCTCTTAAAAGAAGTAGGAGGGCTGGCAGATGTGGGAAGGAATGGAAAATATCTCTTCTATTAATAAGTAAAGTAATGGGGATGCTTACTTGCATTACTTGTATTAAAGGTGGTTGTGACCCGCCCGTAAAGCTCAGCTTGCAGTCATTGCTCGCACATCTTGGAATAACTACAATAATAAACTCTGATTTGTGTTCTTTCATTCATTAAAGGTGTTGGATGCAGTTCGCATTTGGAGGGTCCTCCATTCGACTACTCTCATCTGAGTATAGGCTCGCTTGTTAGTGCCATTGCTCGACACATCTGGAATGACAGGTAACTACAATAAAACCTACTGGACCTGTTTTTCTTTCTTGCATTAAAGGTGTGGATGCAGTTCGCAGTTTGGAGGGTCCTCCATTTGGACTAACTCTCATGTGAGCAAGGCATGATTGTAAGCTATTGTTAGTGCACTGCTCGCACATCTTGAAATTCACAGATAAACTAGCAAATTAAAAACCTCCTATTACGTTTTTTCTTTCATTCACTAAAGGTGTTGGATACAGTTCACATTGGCGGGCCTCCATTTGATATATTGTTTCCCTCGTTTGGCGATATAATGTCACATAGGATGGGTGTTATCAGTTTCATTAGTACAACGCGTTGTGTCAGTGCATAAAGTTCTTATTGGCATTTAGGGAAAACTAAGTTTTGTTTGATTTGTAAATACACAATCATGCTGTAGTGTCCGCCTCAAATTAAAGGTACAATAGTGTTTATGAAAACGCATTCAAAAGCAATAGAAATCAATACCGACTTATTCTACAAATGACAAGACTGCGATACGACGTTGTTGCACTCAATTCATTATCATTCAACTGTAGAGCAGGCGACCACAATTTTCCTCCAGCGACGGCGGTCATGAGCCATTGTTAACAGTTGATTTTACTTAGCATATGTGGTAATGTATTTTGCGAAACGAACGAATCCCATGGAATTACACGCTTTATTCCGTTATGACGTTATGCACGTTATGCATGCATGACGAACGGAATAAAGCGGTAAGTAATCCAATGGAGTTCTGTTTCGTTCGTTTCGCAAAATCCAGAAGCCAGCATAGTTGACCAGTTCCCACAGGAGACACTGGGACGTATTTTGAAAGAAACAGGTTCGATGCCGTCGGGTGTTCTCCTGCCATTGACTTGTACATACAGTGCATACTTTCAATGTTCTATCAGGCAAGCGGAGTATATGTCCTAAGAATTTTAGTTGACGAGTCCTGGCTCTCACCCGGGGGTGGGCACTCCCATCTTGGGGAAAGCCAAGGGAATGCACGGCTGTTAAGACCCCCCTCCTTTTCAGCATCGTTGTCACACCAAAGAACCCCATATTTTTGAAAAATCTCACCCAAGCCCCCATATTTGAAAATTTTACCCACTGTCACCCAAAGACCCCTAATTTTGGAGAAAAATTTGAAACTTTTCCCCCAAAACCTTAATGTTTTAGAAAATTTCGCAAAAATCTCAACCCAAAACCCCATTTTTTCGAAAATTTTGCCCATTTGTCAATCTGAAAAGCCCCTATTTTGGGGCAATTTGGCTTGTCTCTCAACCAAAGAACTATTTTTTCAGTCCTCTGTCACCGAATTTCCCCGGGTTGAAGCGCGAGCCTTAACCACTTCATATCCATTTCATAGGTGAGATCCCCCCCCCGGGATCTATAAACAGGCGTGGCAGTCGATGTCAGTTTATTTGCTAGATGTAGATGGGTGGCATTTGGTACTTGTCTACTTTCCTTTTGATGTTAGCGTAATATACGGGGGGGGTTTTAGCAGGATGTGCCCGAATGATTGATATTTTCCAGTCCTTTGAGGATTAATCCATGACTAACAGGGACATTATAGCAAATGTGGACGCAGTGGTTGTAAACTTTGGTGGGAAAATGGTATGTAAGGACTTTTGCACAGCGGACAAGCTGTTATAAATTTTAGAAGGCGTCCAAGCAAGCGCGTCCATCTCTTCATTTCGCTAGCACACTATCTAGAAGCCTAGTTATTTGAAGTTGCGGTCACTTGATTAATGGAGTTTCCATTTATTGTAAGGGAGTCTGAGGTTGCCGATTGATGGTCATGTACTCTGTCATTTTGTGATAATGACAAATACCATTATAAGAATATGTAATTGGAAATGCTAGGCCTCGGTTTATCATGGGACCTGAAAAGAACATTCTGACATTGCAGACAGAGTTGACGTGCTAGTATCCCACCATTATTCTGGCCATGCAGGAAAGGGAATGGAGATGTATGTAAACAACTGGTCTCATTACGTTAGTGTAGCATTCATATCACCGATTGCACATTTGCCTCATGGGTAAGTAGATATTAAGGTGCTTCTTAATTCTGCAGTAGAACAAAAGAAATTTTGCATTGTATATACGTGATCGCAATGTTGTCAGAGGCCCCAATATCTAAAAATTGCCAACACTGTGGCCTAGGGAGCAACAGATAACAAAATATTTGCTATAACCATAAACATTTTGAAATGACCTTTTCTCGAGGATATCTAGTAAACCATATACAATGTAGGTGCTGGAATCACGAAATGCACCTTTAAAAAAACTGTATGCTGCATAGCAGTTACCAGCCGTGTCATTGAAGTCAAAAGAGGTCAGTTCGCAATCAAGAGGATTTTCAATTTGTGGTCCTATAAGTTGACATTTGTCGTGGAAATGCTTTGCGCTGAAGTTCGAATTTCCCTACAATGAAAAGTTTGCACGGTTCGAGTTGGTATAGCATTGGATAAAATGGTGCAAAATGATGTTGGTATATAGGATAAAATTAAGGGATAGTTTTGACTGTCTTTAACCCTGTCTTAACCAAGCCCTTTTTGTAAACACGGTTACAGGGGGGGGGGGGGGTGGCACCCCCCCTCAATGGCGGATCCAGGATTTGAAAAAGTGTCAAAATTACGGGGGCTGAAAGGCTGTAATGGCCAAAAATAGCTTAAAAAGGGCTGATTTTGTACGCATTGCCAGAATTACCGGGAGGCGCGCGCCCCTCGCCCCCTCCCTGGATCCGCGCCTGCCCCCCCTCAGACATTCGTTATTAAGCTCCCGGATGCTTATGATTTTGATACCAGGGATAGCTATGGTTTCCTCTCTTTCCATTGATATCAAAATACGTATCAACATACCTAGGGGGGCCGTCACAATGACGTCAAGTCCGAAGTCGGCAAAATTGGCATTTTCCACAGGAAGAAAAATAGCGAAAATCCAAATTTGGCGCTAAAAACCATAAAACATAGGAATATCGGAGTTTCATGCGGTTTCAAGCTCTAACTTTGATGGCAATTGGCTAGTTTTACATAAACAAGAGTTTAGAGCCATACTGTTAATAAAATTTTCCAAAATGCACCCTTAAAGCGCCTAGGTCACAACCAATCCCCCCACCACCTTACCCTTCGACTTGACGGACATACCCTAACCCGTGTGAAGCATGAAGGTGCTACCTTCCACATTGATTTTGCTAAACTGACCGGAAAGGATGAGAGAGCGATTACCTAGAAGCTTTTTACGCAAGAATTTGGCATTTTAGCGCACCGGAGCGAAGCTCACTGGGGGTGGTACCCCCCCCCTGGTCTACCAAGGGTTGTAATTATATTTATTACTCAGTGATCAATAAATGGGGTATACATTTGAAAAAAAAAAATTAAAGGTATATTTAGGAGTTCTTATTTTTGGGAAAGTATTGAATCAAAAGCATTTCTAAAAGCGTGAGTTATTTTTGTGAAAAGTGTACTTTTCGTATTTCTTCGAGTAAATACCGCAATAGTCTTTTGATATTTCACAGCCTTCGATTTAATATTTCATTAATTTAAACACTCCTTTTATCCCTTTTTTTTGTGTTTTTCCAAATAGTAATTTTCTCTTAATTGATTATGCTGTTTCAGGAAACCATTCCTCCAGTGTTTTAGCGCCAATTTCAACCGTATTAGTTTATTTTTTTGTGTGCAAAGTATAGAGTATCTAACCGAACGTTAGTGTTAGGTATACTGTACCATTTGCTGAAATTCCCCAGAATGCGCGCCGTGCTTGGACCACTGATACTTACATTGTTTAGAAAACTGACCCGGACCTCAATGGAGATTGAACACATTTTTGATTCTAGCTGAATTTTAGAACGTGGAACTGGAATCAGGTTAGTATATAAGTCACTCGCTAATATTGTACACTGTTGCCCATAAAGCGTTGGATTTTTCAGTTTTTCAGACGAAATTCTTAAAACGTAGTTCTTTCTTTTTTAACGTCTCAGTGATCATATTAGAGTAGGTGAAGTGAATGATTACATAATGCGTTCCAATACACAGGGTAATGTATGGAAGTTACACCCAGCACTTTATAATCCCTTGGCCAAAGGATTCAAAGCCCAAGACAAAGACAAACAAATACAACAATAGAGTATTACATCAGAAAAGAGCAACAAGAGACTTAACGCTACTGACACTGGAAGCAACTACGAAATTTGAAAATGGAAAGCAGAATGCCCTGATTTTGCAGCAGCCCCGAAAAAGAGGCCCTGTCTGCAACGCATCTGCTTTTTTTCTTCGGGATCACAATCCAGACCATAACATGAGCGGGTGGTAACAAAGCCAAGCCGCGGCCGCTTTAACACAGAACACGTGGTGATGACTGCATGGGGTCAGAGTCCATTCAGTGACTTGTACACATAAGTAAACGTCTTGACCTAATACGTTAATAATGCGAAGCTCAGTGGGATATCATTGAGCAAGGCAGTTGACGTGAGCGGATTTGGGCTTGAAATAAACAAGACGGTCCACGTTTTGTTGTTTAATTATCTGATCAGATGCGGTAAAGGACTTTGTGAGACATACCATTAATAACAAATTTTCCAATAACATGCCAGGCGTGATAGCACAATACCAATACAATACAAACGGCATTTGATATAGCGCCTTCGAAAACAGGTCAAAGCGCTTTTACAAATAGAGAGTAATTACTAATTAGCCTAAAAATAGTAATACAACAGGTATTGTAAAAGAATTAACCAGAGATAAGTACTTAACCATCCACACTAATAAAATAAAAAGAAAACAGCCTGCACAATTAAATAACATGTGAGGCATAACAAAAAAAACTAATTTAAGCCCACAACGATCACCTTAGGAAATAGATGAATTTTTAGAGCTTTCTTAAAAGTAACAGTGGACTTGGAGTGGCGAACAGAGATAGTCAAAGAGTTCCATAGGCTAGGGGCCGCATTGCTGAAAGCCCTGTCACCCCTGACCTTTTTGTGCGGGAAGCAGTGAGGAGCGTCTTGTCATCTACAGATCGCAATCCTGGCCACGGCCAGGAATATACAAAGAGAGGTAATTCGGCCAGAGATGGCAATTGTTCCGGAAAGCCCATTTAGGTAAGAAGTATAAGCTTAAAAACAACGCGCTCACTAATTGGTAGCCAATGGAGCTCTTTAAGGAGGGGTATGGCTGGTGTCCTTCTTACAGATCTGAACATCAGTCTGGCTGCTCTATTCTGCCAAATCTGAAGTTTACTCCCATATCTCTGGCCGAACATTTTCCATACAAAAGTGAATTGGCATAGTCAATGCGAGATAAAATCAGTGCACGGACGAGATGATGACACTCTCAAATGTGATAAATCGGCGGATCCGGTAAATATTGCGAAGGGTGGAATTTAACAGACTTAATGAATACCTTTTACTGTTAAGTCATAGACATGTTCTGATCACAAACACGACACCAATGTATATCTGAATTGCCGAGACTGTGTCTAACATCCACTGTCCCGACCCTGATGGTAGATCTTTAGCGACTTTTGTAATAGGATGAGCATGCGATGAAAAATTTCTGTCCCTTTTCATCATTCAATGTTGAGTTTGTTACAAGCGCATCCACCACATGAAATTTCATCAAGAACCGAGAGAGAGATTTCTTTTGACATCATGGTTGGCATCACCATCAATCTTAGGATCTAAATGTCAAATGAGCTGCCATCATCATCCTACATGTGGTAAGCAATATTGTGCATCCGGATGATTGATGCGATACAGTGTGTGTACATTATAAAAAGAGAGGCCTACCCAACAGAACCATGAGGAAGAACGAACGGAGATGATCCTTGTTTGAAATTGCATCCTCCCCAATGCCACACGAAGATGCGCTCTGCATGTAAGACTGAATCCACTGTAAGGCAGTTCCTTGAATTTTGAACGTACAACATAACCCATCCAAAAGAAAATGGCAAATGATCACCAGTACCAAAAGCTGCAAGAAAGATCTAGCAGCACAATAGAACTGCTACTGTGTAATTCATTGAGGATATCGGCCTTGACACGCAGAAGTGGCCCGTTTCAGTGCTGTGTCGTTCTTTTGTAAGCTTGACTGAAACTTCTCATTTAAGTCATTTGAGACAAGATGATCCTTTATCTGGGCACTACAACTATTTTCTTTTTCCTCCAGGAACTTAGACACGCAGCTAATATTTGACACAGGGCGATAGATTTTTTTTTGAGCAACTCTTTGTCTAGGGAAGGCTTTTGAGAAGGGTGTCCGGAAGATTCTTCCCGGAGCGTAGCTGGGTACACAAAACACCAGTGCGGATAGACCTTGGTTAATGATCAGTGTAATGGCTCAGCCAGATTTGCAACATTCTCCTCAAGTAACACCACTGGAATGGTGTCTAAGGACATGATTTTGATGGAGTTGACATAATCACCTTGGGTTCCCACCTTTCAAACAGTGGACTGGATTACACTCATGATTATTGGAACGGTCTCATCAAGTATTGTCCCGCTTACCTCAGAATATTCAGAGCTAGTTAGACATGGATAATTATCAAGGTCCCGTCCGATTTTGTATACCTTGTGCTTAAAAACTGGCAAATGAGGCTTAGTCAGTAGTGAATTACAGTTAGAGTTGTTTATTTTGGGGTTAGAAGCTATTCAGAGTAGCAAACACCAGGTTTTGTTGTTAGCATTTTCTAATTGTTCTCTGAAATAAACCTCCTTTAGCAGATGGAAAGAGTTACCAGTCACGGTCTCTAGTCGATTGTACATGTGTGCATCCAGATCGACAATATTATAGTTTTACCCATTTTCTCTAAACGTCGACGTTCAAGTTTGACATAATCAATATTCTTTACTTAAACCAAGGGGGATCGTGTGGTCTAATAATGGCGGGAACGCTGTTGAGGCGGTGCATGGGAATCGAGTACACTAATAAAGACTCCTCAAATTTACCAAGTACCTCATCAACTGAGCCCTTCACGAGGTCAAGGACTGCAATCATGGATGAACATGTCATTTGAGAAAGAGTCCGTGTCAATATTCTTTATATTTCTGATGGTGCGACATAGTTCCATGAGTGGTGATTTCTGACTGCTAATGGTACAATTAATCAAACGATGATCAGAGCCCAGCCCAGACAAGAGGTCCACCAAGCAACTATTCCATCTTCAAGACGAGATATGATCGGGTCCAGAGTGTGACCATCTTATGGGTAGGGCCAATAGATATGTTGATGAAGACCATTAGCAGCCAGAATCTCCAAAAAATGAAGGACTCCGTGTAGCGGTGAGGTACATGCCGTTGAAATCTTCACACCGCGTGTCGTTTTAGCGGGAACAAGCGCAATCTCATTAAGGAAAAGTATCAACTATTTAGAATTGACTTATTTTGAGGGACATCTTTCCCTGGACGGTGGAGTGGACGATAACCTACAGGGATGAGTCTAAACACTAGTTTTGTTTATTACCACACAAGCAGGCAAAGAAGGTGTATTAATGATGTGGTGTTTTTGAATGTGTGGCAAGTTTTGTGGATGATCCAACACCAGCCATGGTCATCAGACGTCTGGGAAAGTGCAGGAAGGAATTCCATCAGGCGCATCTCAGCAATGGACCACAGATCGCTGTCAGCCAACCAGGTTTCGTTATCAAAAAAGTCCACATCATTCCTCAATAATGTCATCATAATAAAACGTCTTTTACGGGCATTCCCAGAGACGGATGGAACCGCCGACCCAAGGGACCGGACTAAGTAAAAGGGTCTCAATGTTAAGAATGAAAGATTCTTGTTGAGTTGCTGATCGTCAGTGATGGACTTGCACAAGTTGGTAACATACTGCGACATAGTCAGCGGATGAACGAAGAATGTTTATGATGGTATCATCAATGTCGAGCATAAGATCTTGCAGTATTTGTGGTAGCGAACAGAGATGACATTACAAAAATATCGGTTTTATCAGGATTGAGCTTTAGTTTGTTCACAACCATCCAGCGATTTGTGTCCATGAGCAACTGGGTCAGCTATGGAACAAGCCATATCACCGGCTTATTTGGAGTGATAAACTATATAGAATCTGAAGATCATATGCACATAGAAGGTAGTCCAAGTTATGATGTCTCAGGATGCGGTCGATGACATGTGTGTACAGGAAAACAAGTGGGCCCATGACAGATCCATGCTGAAGTCCCATATTTTAGTATAAAGTCATGCGAAAAGGAAACCAATAACGATATCTTACACGATCGATTTTTCAAGATATGATGACAGACAAGCTGTGTTGATCCAACGATACCAATTCAACCCTTTGCAGGAGAATGTCACGATCAACCGTGGTCAAACACTGCAGAGAGGACTATGGAAAGACTATGGAAAATGTTTCATTTTGCGCGTTGATACCACATCTAGTATATGCCCGCTTCTGTGTGTGGCTACAAAAATGTTGGGTCATGCCGACTGAGGCCAAACATGTTGAGAATCTCTTGACATCATATTTGTTAGGATGGTCGAGTGGAAATTAAATAAGCACCGGACGGGACCTTTCCAGGCAGAACATTAATACAGTCCACGAAAAACTTTCAAATCCTCAAGAAAAGATGAACTGTCAACTAATTTCTTCATAGATGGCGGGGTTCTATAGACAGTGACAATATACATAAATCAAGACATATTGGAAATAGGGTTAGGTCTTTCACCCACTCATGCATAACCTATAACAAAATGTGGTTAGTTCCGTAGATTTCTCATTTGCTCAATTTAATACCCGACTCAAAGTACTTGTGCTATTCAAATTGTGACCCATACTTTTGCATAACATATCCAACATGCATGTCGTCCTTTAGATTTCAGAAATCTCCAGAAATTTGGAAGGGACTTTACTATTCCCGGCAAAGATGGCCGCTAATCCGAAGGTAAAAGACCTCTATACAAATGTACTCAAATGTTTTGGTATCGGGAGAATCAGGAATAGTCATGTGACATAGATTGAGTTGCAAATTACCAAAAGAATTCCGATTCTCCATGGTGATCAGTGGAGTAACGGGGGGATATTAAAAAAAACATACCTGGTAGGAAAAGTTTTTGATGAAACTAGTATCATCTTTACGCATCCAGTCATGACACACAGTGTACAGCAATGAGGTCAATGCTCGTGTTCAATCATTACACTAACTAAATGCCTTCGGATGTTCAAACGATTGGGCAGGCCATAATAGTCAGATTTAGTCAGGTGTTGTTGGAAGGGGGTCTGTGACACTAAATGTAGTGTGAGTACTTGGGTCATGTCATTATGAGAGTCTGTAGCTTGACCACTTCACCAGCCACGATGAGTTCTTTGCACTCCACAGATATTCAGTTCTTTAAGTGTTTGAAATGTAGAATGAGGTAGTTGACACTTTGCTGGCATTAAACCCATCAAGTCAAGTCTTTAATAGGTGATGAAGGGAGGCATGATCAGATCAATCTGGATCAATATCAAGATGAAAAGTGGCCACCCTGTAGAACCAGCCATGTGCATCCTAGTGGTGAACAGCTTGAAGATAAATAGTCAATGCAAAAGTTCAACACTCACCCACAGCAAGTACTAAGATTGAAACAGGAAGTATGATTTTATCAAAAATACTCAGAATATGGGCAAAATAACTGCAAATTGAGTAGACAGCGAAGTTATCTGTAGTTAAATCTTTCCACTGGTGTGCAAAACACCAAAGTAGTACAAAATAAGCACATAGGAGGAGACCAAGAGTGATGCAGCCGCACAGGCGCAATCATAGCCAAGACCCGGGTGAAGTGAATCCATGCATAATTTGAAATACCTAACAATGCCTTTTTGGGACCTATAGAAGGCCAGACGTCTGTTCTTCTCTTTCCTGCTCCAAGCCTGTGTGCAACGAGCCTAAGTTTTTCAGAGTTGGTTGTTACCTTTCAAACAAAACTGACAAAGCGGTTCCCTAGGCTATGCTACCTCCTTGACCGTCAAGATGGGAGAAAAGGATTTGTCGATTAAGTGGAAAGAACCTCCGAGATGAGCTCAGTGATGGTATCGGCCGTTGTTCATTATGGAGCTAGGAAAAACGTCACTGGTGGTGCCAGATGGAAACATGAACGCCGTCGTGTACTTGGACGTTCTAGAAAGCCATTGCCTGCCACATGCAAGAAGGGTTTATGCAAACAAATTTCGGCTGCAAGACGACAACGCCACGCCGGAGACAATTTCTTGAGGCACAGTGTGTCGAGCAGATACCGTGGCCTGATTGTTCCCCTGATATGAACCCTGTAGAGCATGCCTGAGATGCCTTAGGCGGAGTCATCAATGGCAGAGACAATCTTCCTCAAACTCTGCAGACGTTAGCTCAGGCTGTGACCGATGAGTGGGACGCTCTGCCCATTGACATCATAAACAACTTGTGGACAGTATGCCGCGACGTCTTGACGCACTGATTCATGCCAAGGGTGGCCATCTCGATAGTAGTGACTGATTGACATTTAAAACAGTACTATTGAACATTTCAATGTATGAATTCACCCAAAAATGTGTTATCTGTAACACTGACAAAATCCTTAAATCTGCTGTTCAAAATACCCCCTTTTCCTTTCAGGCTAAGGACATAGTTAGTAAAGTGTTAATTGTGGATTAATTCATGGTGATATGTTCGGAAGAGACTGATCAATCAAGTAGTGTGGCGATTTACACCCTAAATATCATGAACAACGTACACGGTAAGAATCATTCCATAAAAAGTAGTAACAGATATTTAATTCCAACTTTATGGACAACAGTGTATAATCAATTTTGAACTGCCATGGGGTATGTAGCAGAAATTGATATTGCAAGGAGCTGGGATCTGTATATGTATCAAGTTGCAAAACATAATGTTCAGCATCCCTCTAGAGTTTGGGACATGTGCCGCAGCTAGAGGACAAAATTTTGGTTCTCCTCCCTTATAATAAAGTCAGACATGACATTCTTGAACTGGTTTAAATTGGGCAGATTAACAATGGATTCTGGATCACGTGATGAACGCCACCGAATAAAAACTGTGGATGGAGCTCCGTACTAAATTGACTTTCTAAAGCATTATTTTGTGTGTTTTCCCATTACCATGCCCCAGACAACTAAAAGAGGCAATAAAACTCCATATTCTGCTGGAGAGAATCAATCCGACTCCAAAAAGTCAAGGCAATCATTGGATTTTGACAACGCTAATTCTGGTGGTGACCTGCGGGAGCAGAATTCAGCAGACATGCCTGGCGTAGACCAAATGCAAGTTACTGGAAATGACCAAGCCCCGATTTGAAGAACGGTTCAATGAGTTGATTCGGGCTACAAGAGCCGAGCTTAAAGATATCAAGGATGGATTAGAATTCCACATTGATGGTACTAAATCTAAGATTGAAGTGGTGAATAGTGAGGTTTCCCGTCTGTTGGAAAGGATTGATGATTTGGAAAGTAGGAGTCGGATGAACAATTTAGTCCTTTACAACATTCCAGAAAATTCCGAGGCAAACCCTTCTGACTGTATTAACTTTCTGAAGACCTTCTCTCAAGATTTTCTGAAGTTGCATAAAGTACCAGACTTTCAACGAGCACACCGTACTCCTACGGGTTCCACTCGGGCAGATGGCAAACCAAGACCTATTCATATCATTTTCATCTTACCAATCAAAGGTCCCTTTTCGCAAAGCAGCTGTGACAGTCTTTTTCAAAGTCAACAAGTTCAAAGACAGCAAACTGTATATCCAAGATGACATCAGCAGATGAGAAAGGAGCTTCTCTCTACAATGAGGAAGCTAAAGGAAGAAGGAAAATTGCCTTTCTTTGCTTATCCAGCCACATTGAAATATTGGGAAAATGGCCAAGTAAAGATTTATAAATGAAACCCATCAGTAACTTTTGGGCTCTCTTAAATTGTGCATTGAACTTTAGAGCCTTGCTTTATTGTTATGATTCCGCCTTTTATTCCTCCACCAAACTTTTCGCCCGCCAACATGTTTCGGATGTTTGACATGACGTAGCCTAATGGAACAGTGTATGGAACGAACTGCTTAACCCTTGTTTATAAATCAAGTTTTTTGGAACTGTAGTGAGTGTAAGCCATGGATGGACTGTTGCATATAAACTTTTATTGAACATCTTTGTTGTTCCTACAATATTACATTTTTTGAATGTCAGATTTTTAACTTAGGGCCTAATGGCCAGAGCTAGGCCTAACCGGTGTTGGGCTGTGCCTAGCCAGGTCCGACAAGACAAGTCTTGACCTTTGCATCTAGATCACCGCTGCCGTCATAATTTCTCTTATTTATGGAATGTTTTATTTGGGGGGGGGGGGGGGGGGTCGTACGTGATATTTGTGGGTGTGTGTGTCTGTTGGGGTGATAGGTGTGAGTGTGGGTTTGGTGTAGCGTGGGTGAGTGCGTGTGTGTTGTGTGTGTGTATGTGTGTGACTGTGTATTTTCATTATTTTAATCTTCATGCGATGGATGTCCTTTGTGTTTGTTCGTGTCTGTTATTGTATTTGGACTTATTCACGGGGTGTGTAGAGGTTTCATATTTTGTGTAGGCCTATTGGCCTAGTATGCAGTTTTGTATTTTTGTGTGTGTATATGTGTAGACCTATGTGTAGCATGTCAGCATATCATATATCTACGTATTTACATTCTGTTTGTTTTTTGTTATTATTGAATGTAATCGTTTTCTTCGCATTTTTTTTGATATACAGACATTGATTAGAAATTGATTTCAGGGGGGTGCACGAGACCCCCTTCTACCCACTAAACTATTTAGTTCATATATGAAACATTTCAAATGAGTAATACGCTGAAAAGATGGTTATTATGCTCAATATATGCATATTAAAGGGTCATGGTCCGATTGCAAATAGCCTACTGACTCACTCTCAGTAATACGGCAATGAAGGTAAATTTAATTGTATATATAACAAGATGCAGATTTAAATACATAGAGGTAATTATAGATTTATATCAAGTTGTGCCATGGATAATAGAACTGATAATTCGAGGGTTGACAAACAGAAGGACGTAACTCACTTTTTGGTGATTTTGAGGTTTGGGTACCAAAAAATCAGTAACACCTACAGATTCTGAAAACCATGAAGCCTTAATTCAAGTCTACTTCCTATTGCCTATAAAGCAAAATAACACTTCACCACATCTCAATGGTGTACACTTTGTTTACTAACAGAAAGCCTTAACTCTGAGTTACGACCTTCTGATGGTAACTGTATTTGGCCAAACAATGAGTTGAGGCTTCTTAAACCATTGCTATGACGTCATTCTATTAAAAAAACTGTAGATTATTTTTTACGAATGGACACTTTTCTGTACGAATCTACAGTAAACTGTACATTCGTACAGAAAAGTGTCCATTCGTAAAAATATAATCTACAGTTTTCCTGAATAGAATAAATTATCATAACAATGGCAAATCTGTATACATGTGTAACAAAAACAAATGAAAATTAACACATAAATCAAGTAATATCGTTAGAACATTAATCGTGGAATTAAAATATTTTTACTCTTCACGATTTTATAAATAAAACAAAATATTATGCTTCATTTTATGCAACATTTAATTTGTTCTTTATACTTTATATTTTTAATTGAAAATCCTTTCCTGTCCGTAATTTTTATTACCATGATAATACAAAATGTCATTACATAGCAAATACACGATTTATACAGGTGCTAAATTTATAATTTTTGTGTCCCACTCTTTCTCACAAATGCAAAAAATACACCTGTCATTTCTATACATTTATGGTACCTGTATAATAAGTATTTTTCAATTTGCCAACGTAAAAATCGAGCAAGCTTGCAAATGGCTCACAGTAGACCTATAAAAGTTCCCTACTTTATGAAAGATAAAACAAGCAAAAATATCTGTTGTCCGTGTTTTCTATTGTTTTTTCCGGACTTTTCGCACACTTTCCTTTTGATTTTTGTATCAATGAACTAAACTAATAAATTAAATCGTTTGAAAGGTAGAGTTTCTATCTGCAAGCGCAGTTCTGATTCCCAGGCATCACCTAATGACCCGTTAAAGACACAATCAGTCTTTTATTCCATATTCAAAATAGGCTACCCATTTTGTCTCTAAATTGCCAGTTAGGTCATATCAATTAACACCTTATATTAATATTCTTTGTGGAAAATACACTGATTTATTTTAAAGCGGTCTTGAAAATGTCATTTACGAATGTTTCTAGACCTGAAAAAGCCAGGATTCCGACTTTTATTACTAAACAATGCATAAAAAATCAATTTCTTGACAAATACGGCGCGTTATATTTAGCCACTTGACAGGGTCTCTACTACAATTTCAATTCTCAGGGCATAATATACACTTTGATCACAAATAGGGGGAGCGATTTATTTAATCTTTAAGAATCGTCTGGTAGTTTGATTATATTTGTTGGCTCAAATTGGGGCCACATTTGCCCCAACGTATTCATATTTGTCTACTTTAATGTTCAAAGTGACGTTAATTCCACCAATCCTTGACACCTGTACTTGGTTCTTGATTTTGTGTAAGAACGTTATGTTGAAGGCTCCGATACAGATAGCGCCTGCTTATTATGTTTCTTTTGCCCATCACTTGTGCGCTATAGGCCCTAACTCTGCAAGACCTGTTACCCGTGGTCTCACAAACTATGGTCCATCTAAACTCTTATGTAAAGACGTAGGCAGCTGTGCTCTGAGAGAAGGTTTGTCCTGAAACCCCTGGCAATTTGCTTGTTTACACAATCTTGCAACTTTCCCAGAAAGAGTATGAATTCCTACTGGCTGACACGAGACCAAATATCAGACATAGGTTTTGCCAATGGTCTTAAATAAAATCCAGGACCTGCAATGGTAGTCAGTAGTCGGGAGACACATATTTTTCATTTCATACAATCTAACAGTGTTGTAGTCGAGTCCCAGGTGTCCGAATCCCAAGTGCTTGAGTCCGAGTCCTCAATGTTCGAGTCCAAGTCCGAGTCCGAGTCCCAAGTGTCTGAGTCCTTTCCTCATTTCCGAGTCCCGAGTCCGAGTCCGAGTCTTGACAGAATAATTTGTACCAAGTTTAGCTCAGGATCAGGTTGACACTTTGCCCTCTTGAGCCTGGTGGGGAAAATGTGTTAATAACAAGCAGCTTCACAAGTCACGGGCAATTTGGGGGTATCTAGAGTAATTTTTGCATATTACGATCGCTAACGCCAATCTGTTTCTACCTCCTCGGGAGGGAAGAAAGGATTAGTGGTATTCACAATTCGAAATTGGTTTTGAAACCATTAATGATGTTTCTTGTTTGATGAAAATGTGCCAAAGGACATCGCTACGACAAGGTCTGGGGACGTAGTGGCACGGGTAAGGTTTGTGCTGACACAAGCAGTACTTGTTAGTTATTGAGAGAGAAAATGTCAGGATAGAAATACTTGTAGGGTGTAGGTGATGAAGTGCTGAGTGTAAAACAAAACCAATCATAGGTTGCTCAGCAAATTGCATTTTCAAGCTACTCTCTGGCTATCATCGCGAGTCTATCCTGCCATCGACAATGCAGCGAATATTTCATGGGTGGACAAACACCGGGTATCCTGTGGAGAATGGCAGCAACACGTTATAGCCCCGGATCTATCATACATTTGTAACACACCTCAAGTACAAAAGGTTTTGATTGATTAATATGTCGACAGACTTTGACATTGACCCCCTAAATAAATCTTAAGTGCCACAAGTGGTGCCTTAAGGAAGGGATCAAGAAAAGGTTTGTACCGGGTCAAACTTTTTTAAATTGATCCAATCGTGCTGAAAGTTAGCCATTGTTATTTGTCTAACCACAAGGATTCAGTAAAGGTATAGGTTTGTACTTTCAACAACGTAAGTTTAAGAGTTATAGACTAAAAACTGCAAAAATCAATAAAAGGGTCAACTTCAGTTGTACAGGGTCAAATTTTAATTTAGCTCCGAGTGTGGATAAAAAAACGGTGCAAATTATTGATTGATGCTCAATAGGATCAAATAAGGATAGTTTTGAGCGTCTTTGAATCTTGTGGTAATAGACAAATAACATTGTGCACTTTCAACATGATTGAACAATTTAAAAAATTTGACCACTGTACAAACTTGTCTTGCCCCCCTCTCCTTCAGGCACCATGTGCTGCACTTAGGAATCAAGTTTTCAGGGGTCCCTGTCAGTCTGACACTATTTAATCTCAACCTTTGTACTTGAGATTGTCAAATGTCTGCTAGCTCCAGGGTATGACTGTTGGAAAAAAAACCTGGATATGTGTTTCGTCGCCGGTCAAATCCGGCCAGCGGGCAAGCGCATATGGGGTGTTTTTTTCAACTCTTACATTCGTGGCCATCTCCAGGGAAAATTACTAATATTCATGACAAGGCAATTTGAACTTTGCAATATTTGGAAAATTTTTACATTTCTAGAAAACCTTGTTCTCCTGCTATGCTTTTGACTTGAGCTATGCTCACAGTGATAAACTGTAATGAATACATAAATTAACAGATATGTTTATTTATCCTAATAAAAGCACATGACAGAGTTTATAACTTGCAAATTCGCTTGGGGTTTTTTGACGGCAGTTCCTTATGGTCTTGGCTCTTGGATTAATATTACACTGAATTAACTTTACCAGCCAAATTAAATTGAATAGAGTCATAGTTTGGGTTGGAAAGTAAGAACTTTCGACAGTTACTTTACATGACAGGAGCCTAAAACGACGGGTATGACTGTCAATATTGATCATCGGTAGTCGTACTTGTCAAATTGTATAATTGATTACTTTTTCTTTTCTGGTGTTTGACTCTAAACATGTGCAGTAATAACTTCAAGCGAGTTGATAGCAAAAAAAGAGGTAATTTTTTGAAGGACTCGGTCCGAGTCCTGATAGTCCGAGTCCTGGGTGTCCGAGTCCGAGTCCAGTCCTTCAAAATCGGGACTAGCGAGTCCGGACTCCCCGAGTCCGAGTCCCGGACTCGAGTCCTACCACCCGCAGATCTACAATGCATCTTTCCTGGTTTTTCTTTATTTTCGTACGCCCCTACACACTTTGGCTCAACTTTTCTATGCTTTAGACCCCCCCTGACGATTCTTTGAGACATCTTCAGTTATACTGAAGATATCTGACCCTTGGCTCTCAGTGTGGACGATATTTGAGAATTTTCATACCTTAGATTCCGGTGTTGAACTACATCTCTCAGATCAAAGTGCACTCCAAACATGTACAAGGCAGTGTCTACCAACTGTTGGGTAGTTTTATCTCCAAGGACTCCCATTTCCCACATTTTCGCTTCCTCTTCAATGGTTATAATTTCCGCTTGGCGGCGCCGTACATTAATTCTCTGCTCGGTGAGATCTTTCATACGGTTGTCCAAGTGTTCTTCAAGGTAACAAAAATTTTTTCCCCTTGATCAGTTTAACAATTTCATCTCTCTTTGGTGGAGAGCGAGATAAAGCTGTAGAGAAATCACTATCTCATATAAGGTTTCAGCGGGTATCAGGGTCTCCAGTTGTCGTCTTCGCTTGCCAAATAAACGCGTTAGAGAGAACTAAAGCGCCATCCTTTGTCCATTTCAAGCAATCACATGGATTGGGCTTATCTCGCCTTTAGACTCGACCGCTTTCTGGTTTCTCCAAAACTTCCATTTGTTCATAACTTCAACCGCCCATTCATCATTTCTTCCTCTTTAGCCTTTGAATAGCTGAAAAAAAAAGAATGCAGTAATTAATTTCTTCTCTTCTTCATTATACTTTAATTTCCATCAAAGAGTTTGTAATGTGTACTTTTTTGTGCTTTCATCCAAAACCCGAACGAAAAAAACAGAAAACTAATCCAAAATTACATTTAAAAATGAAAACATTCATTATGATATTTTAAATTATTAAAATTAAAATACCTTTTCCTCGATTTTGACAACACCCTACCTCTGTCACTGGTTGGCCAAAACGTTTTTCCTCTTGTTGTTCCCCGTCCTGATTTGTTTGCAGATCGCGATTCATCATCCGATATATCCGAAAATTCGATACCGTAGGGAGCATTTTTGGCTTTCTTTGGCTGTACCTCTAAAGTTTCTAAATTTCCTCGGCTATCTCAGTTCAGCAAGCTGTCTGATCTATCTACTAGTATCTGATTCACTATTATTTTTACTTGAGTAAAATAATTCGGTATCGGAAGCCATTATAAGCTGGGCGGAACTCCGTACGAGCAAAAAACAGTGAAGATGAGAAATGCAATTGTATACCAGCTTGGAATTCTACCTGTGCTGCAGTGGGCACTTTCAACGCGCGCTTGATTTTCTTGGCTAAATTGAAATGACGTAACTAAAGAATCTGTTTGTGTAGCGATGTACACCTATACAGTGCATATTTCGAGGAAAAAAACGTGTTACGATCTACAGGTATACAAACGACAGCTGTCTAAGAAGTTTGTGTATACCGAAAAAAAAGCATTACGAATCTACAGGTTACAATGATAGGTTTTTAAGATGTCGGTTGCAATATGAATTACAGGTAGACAATACCAGGTGTTAAGGTGTGTAGGCGTTTTCACAACGCTTGCTAGATTTCTACCCTGGTCACTTTAATAGTAAATATCACTATTGAATCTAGCGTAGACAAAGAACAGCTTTTTCAGAAGTTGTAAATACCAGGTGAAAGATCATAACCATGTACAGGTATACATATGACAATGTTTTTCGAATTAGTTTTTGGCAAAAAAGAAGAGTTACGAATTACCGGTATACAATAACAGCGTCTAAGAATTTGGACCAAATGAAAGAGCGTTTACGATCCTACATGTATACAACGGGCTGTATCAATTTAATAACGTATAATACTGCAATTCGAGAAACGAACTACAGTTTTACAAATCGTATTGATGTGTACAATTGTTATTAAAATAATTGGTTTAAGTCGGAGAATATCCTCGTTTCTGTACATTCGTAATCCAAATTTGCTCGCTGACGCCTCGCAATTTCGGATTTACGAATATACAGAAACTCGAATATTCTCCTTACATAGCTTGCACAATTGGCCGAATTGCAACAGCTTTTTAGCTCCCTATCCCACTTATATTGGTAATTTCTTTTAAAACTTCGTCACATGGATGAACATGCTAAACTCTGAATGAAATAATGTGTCAATCAATCATAGGCATGATTGCAGATGTAACTCACAGATTACCGTTTTCATTTACCGTGAGAAAGACGTAACTCAGCACTTAAAAGAAATATTAAAGAATTTCTTTAATTCTGCTGTTCATAATTTAAAATTGTTCTTTGTTTACTAAAGTTTATATAATGTTTGCTTACAGTACCATATATGAGCTTTATGAGATGTTTACATTTTGAGTAATGAATAGATTTGCTTAGTGGAAAATATTAAACATCACATTTCTCAAAAGCAGTATTTTTGAGTTAAGGCTTTCTGATTGTCAACCCTCGAATTATTATACAAAATTACAGTAATTTAAAGCCAAATCAGCGATTTCTTCTCAATGTGAACAAATCGCGCCCCTGTTTTTCATCAAAGTCCACTTTTTGCACTGTTGTATTGGAAATTGTTGTAGTAAGACCCCTGTAAGTGGCTAAGCCTAACGCGACGTATTTGTAAAGAAATTATAATAGTTGTTTACCAATAAAATCGGTATCCGACTTTTATTAGGTCCAGAAAGAGTCGTAAATGACACCTTCAGGACCGTTTTAAAATGCTTAGGTGTCTGTTTTTCACAAAGAACAGTAATTATGACCTATTAGTAGCAACTTAGAGACAAAATGGGCATTTTGAATTTGGAGGAAAAAAATGACTGATAGTGGCTTTAATCGATGTGATTTTACACGTAATAGGCTCGGAAAGATCTGGAGAAGATCCAAGCAAAGGGGATGCCAGTTGTAGTTCTTTCAGCCAAGAAGGATCATTTAGTGCAATTCTATATTTTAGAGGAAGTTTTATGGAACTTGTGGAATTGCGCACAGGGACAAAATGAGTTACGAAAGAAGAGCTCCTGGGAACCACTAAAGGTAGGGACGGTTCAATGCTTTACGGTGGGTAATACTTCATCGGCGTCAATCTTTCGAACTAGTCTTGGTCAAGACGATTCGCTGAATTTTTTTTCACCAGAGCACATAGTGTGATGGCACCCCCACTGTCCCTGCTTTCGAATTTTTGGGACATATAAGGGGACAGTGGGGCTAACACATTCATGTAAATTTGAGGGTAGTGCCGCTCGTGGGCCAAAGAGCCGCCCGATTGGTTTGATTTACCACTTTATTTAAGCAGACTCTGCGTAAAAAGTGATGAAGATGGTACTAAGAGTGTTCTCTAATGATAATCCATCAGTTATGAAACTAAAGTTGAATCCTGTTAAAAATCCAGAAATTAATTCACCCGCTAATGATAAATAATTTCCGCTTCCTGTCAGTGACGGGCCCGGGGATTCCACCAATAGGACGTAGTGCGTAAAAATTAGGCGAATGCCGCCAAATAAAGGGAAAATTTGCACCTCCTTGAATTTTGATTGAATTCGCCCAACTCGAGGAGTGAGTAGTAAAGACAATGTGAAAGAAAATAACCAGGCCAGTACAGAAAACACCGCGAACATTGACAAAATACATCGAGTGGGGCAAGCACAACTAAGAGCACTGTTTGGTGCGAACCACTTTAAGAAAGCAGAACTCCCTTTCCTCTCGTTTTCTCCAACCATACAGCATATAAAACCATGGACTAAGTCGCCGTTCATTATTTCTGAAACAATGGCACGCACGGGTATGTTGAATTGCGTATTAGATTTCCGTTGTCAATTGTTTGTCACACACTTCCAGGTTCACATGTGTGCAGCCAGGATTTTGTTTCGGAATTACTGATGAAAAGCTAGTAGGCCTATTATACTGGTATCGTAGTGAAAACTCGGCTGAGAATCCCCAAACCAAGTGCCAGTTGCACAGTAACTACGGTTTTTAATTGTTATGGGTAACGCAAATGAAAAGACGAGTGACGCTGCACGTGCAGACGAATGTCCATGTTTGTAGGAATCGTCTTGGCGTTTTCTCTCCACTTCCGGGTGTTATGTATTCAAGAAGATTTTTCGTGATTGAGAGAAAATCGGTCGCGCGATTGTTTTCCATATACGGGCAAAAGATTAATCATTAAAGTTCAATAATGGGCCAATAAAGGCGTGTTGCAATGACGTAATATATAAAACATATGATAAACATACTGGATCGAGATTAAATTCATTCATGAAAGGTGACATTTGCCAGCATAATGCACACACACAAAAAATCGTACCTGACGACAGAGGACCAGTCCGGCTGGCTTATTTGCATATAGTGGTTCTGCCCATCAAGTTGTTTCTTAAAGTCTGGACTCAGAGATTTCAAAATAATTTTTTTGTGTAATACTGAAAAATAGTCAACTAGAACTTAAAGATAGTAAACTAAAATGCACAATCTGAAATTTGAGATGAAGCGGGTTTTCGTTTGATGCAGTAAAATTTAGTGTAGTCATACGTCCCATAGGATACTATGTATAACAAAAATTCCCGGATCCGACTTTTTAACAAAGTTGTGATTTTTCTATATGAAGGAATTCGCAATTTAAGCGTAGCAATTTCACACAGGATTGTCTATGGATAAGCATTATGTACATGCAAAAAACACAATTTTTGGAAATTGAGGGCGCCCTACATCAGGAAATCTCTGAGTCGGCCTTTAAATGGCAGACTGAAAAGACGGCAGGCTCCGCTCAATGTGGAGCGATGGGAGGGATTCGTATAATGGCGTTGAATTGGGACGGTAGTAATGTAAGCCGGGAGTGATTCATGCACATAAATGAAATATTTCTGAGACCATTTACGGGCTTTGCATGGGGCAGCCTAAGGCCCTGGGGTGGGGAGGGGAGATTTGCCTGGGCGAAGGGCTCTTGGCCAGGTAGATTATGCGGACCATTTTTATATCCATGTTAAAACGTTTGCATGGGCTAAGCCGGGGGAGGGGGGGTTAACACCAATGATTCTATACGGGCTGTACTATTCAAGCGGCCATGTACACGGCTGAGTAGGACATTTCTTAATGTCTTACATTTTCGTACCTCACAGTATCCTGATGTCATATCGAACAAACACAGATTTTTAAAAGTGAACATCGGGAAAGTGTTAAATTTCAAGGATAATACCCTAATGACAGGGCCTTCTCCTGTTTTCGCGAACGCGTATCGATGTTGGGTGGATTTGACCCCGTTAATGACGTCAGAGATAACAAGTTGTAAACAAAGCTACACGTGCGGCTAACCGCATCGCACATACGATATCTCTTGTTACGGACAACCTGACCAAGGCCAAAAAACCACCTCGAAAACTACGGATTCAAATCCTGAATAACTCGACAATACACTGTGAACTGATTACAAATTTTAAAACAAAGTATTTATTTTAATTGTGTGTTTAATCAATAGCTCATTCACAATCGATTAGGTATTCAATAATCCAAAGATTATCTTAATAAAGTGTTAATTTATGAATACTAAACTTACGACCTGGTGTGCGTGCGACGCGGTGGCGGAAGGTGAGATTAAAATTAAGGAGGCCGAACTTGCCAAAAGAGTCCTGGCAATATTCCAGCGTAAAACTTAACTATTTCCGTAGTGGGCCGTGTCCACGGACGACTTTTCCTGACTGAAGAAAACCAGTTCCTAATGACTCCCGAAGATCGGAGGTCACTAATATAAAGTCCAAAAGTGCTGTAGCTTGTTTATCTTGGATAAAACTAGAGGCCACGGAACTACGGAAACCGAACACGGCTACACCATCGACGAAAAATGTTGGAGATGAGACACTATGACAATGTACAACTATAGGAAGACAAGGTTTACTGTCACTGTCACTAACTTGGAACTACTGGAAGTCACTATGCTGGGAAAAACTGCTTGGAGCAAGATGTTAAGAAACTTGCTAATAACTGGGAGCATGATGGTCATGTAACCCTGACTCATCTTCTCTCACCAGGGCTTGATATATCCTTCAAACAATACTAGAAGATCGGTCCTCTCTATTGAGTAGGGCTAAATATAGTCCATATGTCATGATTCTGATTCAGGCTCAATGTCCCATATTAGAATGTTCATAGCAATCACCCACACACAGCACTGTGGCTGTAGATACAGCTAGGGCCCCATCTATAGCCAGAAACACATCACCTTGAGTTAGGCTAGTATGATCTCCTAGTCTCAAGTAAATTCCAGAAATTCTCGCGGTTTCTTGAATTATAATTGCTTTGCACATACAGATATGCACACAAACAGGTATATTTTTATATCATGTTACGTTAGACTAATTTATAATATAATTTTTATGTGTAATTTATGACTTAATCTTACTCAAATTGAAATAAATCATTGAATTTTGGGGCTGTAACGCACTCTCCTTGTCGGTTTCTCTGACTGGGAACTTGAATAAAGCTATTCTGTTCTGCTTCTCTTGTCAGTACGGTCGCCGATGGTGCACCCCTCGAAAATACAGCACATGTCGTATTTTAAGCACCAAATCAAAGAACAATTAGGCCTATGCCATATGATACAACACGGACGACGCATATCCGGAGAAGACAACTGTGTACGTATGCAAGAAAACTGGGCCAGCGCACGGCCGTTCCACGCTGACGATCATGACGCGTATCGCGTATTGGTTACTCGGACAGTCACTTCTGGGTCCGCTTGCCAGCGCGATAATCACTTTCATTTGGAATTCTCCTTTGAATACATTGTACAAAACCCATGATCTTATGCCCACTTTTATAAATATACGGTTTTCTCACTATGCTTCATTGCAGATTTTAATTGATAACACTACATAATTTCATGAAACCATTTTTGGCGGTATTATAAGTATGTTAAGCAGTCCATGGACTTAAACGGGACCATATGCGAAGCGTCTTGAACAAGACTACTTTCGAATATGCTTCGCTGACTGGATCAACATAAGCGTACTAAAAAAGTGTACTGCAAAGGTTAATACGTGGGCTGACATCTAGCGATGAAGTACCGACATCACCATTATTCTATGGCAGCTCCTGCATTCATGTTCTTGCCTGCTAGATTAAACTCATTCACCAATTTCGAGACATATAAGCGAGTAGTTTGTGAAAAATCAATCGGTAACAACCCTCAATGGCTCGAGCAATCGTGCACTGACCGTCATGTGAATGGTGTTTTTTTTTCAGGAAAGGCCAATCCTTTAAAGCGTGGGACACATTATTTGAGAGGATAGTCACTGGCTCCAAAAGGATCACCCATATGTATTCGCTGCCATCCGGTTGATTTTCCTAAAGAAACACGATACGGAGAAGGGATGAGTTGCATTGAGCAGGAAGAAATCTCGGTGGTTGGAGCTAGGAGAAAATGTTGTTTCCGAGGTTTGGAAAAATCTCCCCCCCCCCCCACACACACACACACACACATTCCACTTAGCTCTTAAAGAATAACACGCTAAATTACATATCTGATAATTAATGTTGAAACGATTCTCAAAAGTGATGATATTACAATAATTAATTAGCGTACATTAGAGATAAAAGTGGGCGCATCGGGTTACCAATAATCCTCACGCCATAGTGACGTTTCGGCCATTGGCTACGCATGTCTATAGTTTGTCCGATGATGAACGTATGTTACTTTGAGTATCCAACTGCCTCCTAGTGGAGTGGGCAAATAAACACTTTTCAAATTCTATTTCAACGATGGGATCTATGGCCATTTGGATGCTCAAAACGATTCTGACCAGCATTTGTCAATATCAATCGAATTGCACCCAAAATACATATTCGCAATTCAGCAAATATTATTTTTCCCTGCACTATTTAGAATATGATAAAAGCTGTGTGTGTGTGAGTTTCGGACAAAAATAGGTTGAGAATCACATTGTTTTTGCAGTAATAGTGCTAAAATTGAAAATTCCCCATTGACTTTCATGTCAAATTTAAAAAACTTTTGTGAGACCAATATCAAAATCATTTGATATGAAATGCTTGCCAGAAAGTTTGAGCAGCCAAATTGGCCAGCCACTAGAAACTCTCGGTTTTGAAAAAAAATGGCGTCATATGCCCACCCCGACTAATGGTTGTATGTCTTTTAATTGACGCAACATCTACAGTGAAGATATTCTGTGTGTGTGAGTTTTGACAAAATAGGTTGTGAATAACATTGCTTTTTGAAGTAATGTCTGAAATGCAAAATTCCATTGCTTTACCATGCAAAATTTAAAATTCTTGGAAACAATATCAAAATTCATTTGATATGAAAATGCTGCCCGAATAGTTTTGAGCAGCCAAATTGGCATCCATAGAATCTACTTGTTTGAAAAAAATGGTTCATATGCCCACCCCTACGAATAGGTTTGTATGTCTTTTAATTGACGACATCTACCGTATCTATCTGTGTGTGTGAGTTTATGACAAAATAGGTTGAGAATAACATTCTTTTTGAAGTAATGTCTAAAAGTGCAAAAATTCCCCATTGACCTTACATGCAAAATTTAAAAGTCTTGGAAACAATATCAAAATTATTGATAATGAAAATGCTGGACGAATAGTTTTGAGCAGCCAAGGGCATCCATCGCATCTACTTGTTTGAAAAAAATGGTATAGCCCCACTCTATTTTGGGTTAGTAACTTGCAAAATATTTGATATTGTATGTAAAATACACATTTATAGAAAGAAAATGGGACGATGAACCGATGATGGCATCAGATTAATGTAAAACTTTCCGAAAGTTAAACCTTACCTTTTACTTCGGTATTTTGAGTTATCCTGTCTGAAAATAGCCAAATTTGCGAAAATTGAAAAGTGAGGAAAATCCGTGTTTAGTAAAAAAGTGACTTTTCACGCATTTCAAGCGGTCGTCTCAAATAACTTTGACCTTTTAACTTCAAAATTGAGGTATGTGTGGCAAGTGATGAAAATACATTTTATGCCTATTGAATCCAACCTCTTTTGTTTTCAACTCCAGAAATCAGAAGAATGGAAATTTATTGGTCAAATTAGCGCTTTGTACCATTTTCAAATTATTTGCGTTTTCCAAGGATTGCGTTCGCGCAAAAGTACATTTAACACGCGCACGCTTCATACGCAGAAAAAAATTCACCACGCGACGCGGGCTGCGCCTTGGCGCGCGGCGAGTAGCCCTAATGTGCTTAAATTACCGCCGTTAAGACCATGCGATTTTTGTGACTTTAAATGGATCACCATGGCCTGTTTAAATCTGCCAAACAAATACCAACCCTAAGGCATTGAGCTGCATTGATAACTTTGTTGGTAACGAATAGAACACAGGTGATGTTTAAATGCGTGCAAAAACAGACAATGCGTGTAAAAACAAAAGCACTAGGTTAACACCTCTCATTAAGTTCCACGACCGGTCCCACATAACATGTTAAATCACGTTCAGGCTGGACGGAGAGCAAAATAGTGTCATCCAAGGGTCTCAATTGATTTTACTTTTTTGGGGGGGGGGGAAAAAATTTGGGGGTTTTAA